>CANUEY010356325.1:0-29530 GCA_948099555.1 Croton setiger
AAAAATAACACATAACGTGATATATATGAATCATATATACTATTATATATACTCCACACAAATCATAGCACATGACATTCACAAATTAGCATAAATTGTTCATACATAGTTTTTGTAACAGTATATATGATCTATATATACTGTCGGTATATATGACAGTATATATGAATAAATAGCATATAACCCAGCATTTATGAAACCACATATACTATTATATATACTCCATAAATCATAGCAATGGATTTTACAAATTATAATACATACCCGAGTATATATAGTCTATATATACTAATATATATACTCGAGTATATATAATCTATATATACTTGTATATATACCTCGAGTATAAATAATCTATATATACTTGTATATATACCCAAAGTATATATATTCTATATATAGTTGTATATATACCAGGGACAGTTTTGGGTTTTTTATAAAAAATATGCTATTTTTTTAATTTTTAGAAATATGTGCTAATCTTTTAATTTCACTATAAAATTTGTGCTATTTCTTTAAAGCTCCCAAAATTAAACTACTCATTGTTTACTTTCACTCTTCTCTTTTTTTTTTTTATCGTTTGCTAGACCATGGATGAGGAAAGAACCGTTGCCGTCGTCTTTCTCGACGTTGGATGGAGAATCAGAAGCCATCATCAAACTCGCCTAAACTTGGTGGTCCAGTTGATGTCCTCTTTTTAGTCCAATTTGTTATCGGAGGAAGAAGACAATTGTTTTTGTTTCAAGATCTCTAGGTGCCCGAGCTGCCGTCTACTCCTATCGACTGAGCCATCATGAAGCAAGGAAGGTTGTGAGCAGATCGGACTAGTCTGTTGTCACCATGTAAAAAGAAGATCATTGGCCGTCTTTGTCAATGAGTTACTGCTCTGTGATGGTCGAGGATTGTGGTTGCTTCCTGCCGCTGCGCTCTACAAGATGAAGATTGAACTGTTTCATTCACTGTGTTTATTGTAGATGCACTTTGCCAGATCGAGGACATGTTGGTTAGAACATTGTGAATTATCAATTGCTTTTAGAGTTTTTTTTTTATGATTTTTAATTTCAAATTTGTTCTAGACGTCATGTTTATTTTTTCATTTGTATTTTTATTTATAAGATCTCTATAAATTCTTATATCATTTTTGTTGTTTTGTTCCAAAAATCGAATTGAATTTTTATTTAGAGTGTTTTTTTATTCTTAATAACAAGCTTTTTTCTATTTTTTGTTTATAAATTATTTATTATTTGTTTTTAAATCATTTTATGCTTTATTTATATTTTGTTAAGTTGCACCGAAAATAATCACAAATAGTTTTGAATATCTTAAAATTTTTTAATAATAATCATAAATAGTTGAGTTTTGAATGTTTTAAAAATTTTAATTCCAATATTATGTTTACAAAAATGTTTATATTTATTTATTTATTGTTTCTGACATCTAACTTTCAGTTACAAATTAATTTTACCATTTTTATTTAAAAATTTTTATTTTTATTAAAAAAATTTAATTACAATATTATGTTTAAAAAATATTTATGTTATGTTTCTATTTTGTTTGTAGATAATTTAGTATGTAAATGTTAAAAAGTGACTAGTTTAAAAATAATTTATTAAAAATATGGTATGCTAATTTTTTAAGTGACCTCTTTAAATATAAAAAAAAAATAAAAATAGAAATAATTGTGTTCATTGAGCACTGAATTTTTTTTTTTATAATAATAGGAAAGATTTCAATGTCAAAAAAAAAATTATAAATAAAATAATAGGAAAGATTTCACTGCTTGAGTGTAAATACATAAAACCAATAATAGGAAAATATTCAATTGGGTATTTATAACAAAATTATATTAAGATAAAAATTTTACCTTTAATAAGAATTGCTTATTTTTATTTTTGAAATAAAATTTGTTTTTTAACTGAATACTAAAAGATCTACTATAAGTAGTTATTTTATAATTAAAGAATAAAATAGTCATTTTAAATATAACTGATGTAACAGTTGCATAATTAGTCTGATTTCAATTGCTATAAAAATAAAAATATGAATACTAACATCATATAAACACATTTAGATTTAATTTTAAATTACAATTGTCCATAAGAAGAGACTTAATTAATTAAACATTAAATGATTATGGTGATGTTTTGTATTTTAGGGACCTGCCCTGTGATGTAACTACCAAATATGGTTTGTTTATTTATAGTATATTGTTTTAGTTTTTAAAGATACTTTTATAGTTTACTGCTATTCTGCTAAAGACTTTTGCTGTAAGTCCAAGAATGAGGATTTACTTGTAGCATCAATTTTTTTTTTTTTTTGATATTTCTTTATTTTATCTTATAAATATATTCTTGTTTTCTAAAAATATAATAAATAATAATATACTTAATTACTTATTATTTTACTTTTGATAAAGTATTTCTCTTTCCAAAATCTCTTTTTTTTTTTTTATCTTTTCATAGTGTAATAATAAATATATTCTAAGTATTTATTTCTTTATTCTTTATTTTATAAAATACAATATAAATGGTAAAATAGTCATTTAGAAATAATTTAGCAAAAAAAGTTAGTAAATGAAAAGAATAAAATGTTTAATATAATCATAAATTAGAAATATGAAACTGATTAAATTTTCTATTAATATATGAATGTAAGGGTTAATTATGTAAAATAAAAACTAAAGTGCATCATTAAACATGACTAACTAAGACAGACATGTGGGAGTAAAGAAAAAAACAAACTACTAATAGAGAAAGAAAAAGAAATATGTATTCAAAGCAGCAATTTTGGACTAAGAAGAGACAATCCAATTTTTATTTATATCTTTGAAAATGACAAATAAAAATTATTTAATAAAATATAAAATAAATAGACTTGTAAAGTATCAGCTGAAAGTAATTGCCATATTATTCCCTAATTTAATAATAATAAAAGATAAATTATTATTGAAATGAAATAAAGATAAACTTTTATTCCTTCATAATTATGAATAAAAAAAATCATATCATGGTAGTTAAAAAGTCTACCATTATATATAAAGATATATAATATTATTTATATTGTCATATTCCTCTTTTTTGTCTAAAAATATTTAATATTTGATTTAAATATTAAAAAGGTGAAATTGCATAATAGAAGAGCCAAAAATAGGAGAAAATGAGTTCAGCATTTTAAATTGAGTTTAGGGTTAATAATTTAACTTTAGCATTAATTTGAAAAAATTAATAAGTAACCACAAACATCTCTATCAAATTGACCCAATACCAAATAAACATTGATATAATAATTTAGATAATGAATATTGTCTAATCAATTTTGAGTTTTTGACAATGACAGCTTTTCTCTTTTTTTATATTGGATTAATCCAATTTGGCTTTAATTTTTTACTTTAATTGTTTAAAATTATCTAAAATATATATACTTTTTTTTAAAAAATTATACCATCTAGCATACTTAGCACACTTTTGACTTTTAATTTAAAAAAAAAATTAGCATACAAATTTAATAATTAGGGAAATAACAATTTTTTGGTTCTTTTACCTTTTTTTTCTTCCTTTTATTATATATTATTACTTAAAAACAAAAAATTAAAAAGAAAAAAAATTCAAGTCATTAAACAACTTGACTAAGAACATATTTATGTAGAGTGTATCTCGATAACGTTATCCATCACTACCATTTTCATCCATTCACCATTGATAATGGTCAGCCGCCTTCACAAATCACAAGCTTAGGTGATGGTTAGGTCGACCGGCATTTGAGCTCTAACGTTAGGTGGTTGGAAGAGAGAACTAACTGGACCGATTTTTAGTTTTAAATAATATTTAAAACTTTTCAATCGATGTTTCTCTATTTTCTAGCAATGAATTTTCGATATAAGGCTCTTGGAAAAAAATAGTAATCATTTTGATACCAAACTTGCCACCGTTCATTAGGTCGGAAAAAATCTCATTTTTTTCGATGATCTAATACTTATTGTATTTTTTTATCACATACAATAGAAAATTAAGACCATATTTGTAATGTATAAGTCAAAAATTAACGTCGCTATCTCATTCTATGGTATACAGTGGTGATCAACGATGAGAAACTATGAAGAAAATATGTTCGGTAATATTATTTTTTTATTTAATAAATTTATTTTTAAAACATGAGCAGTTTTGGTATTATTTAAAATATGTAAGCCTTATTATCATTAATGTGCAATTTTTTTAACAAAACTATATATATTTGTTCTATTTGGCTAAATATTTTTTTTAACAAAAATAAAATTGTTCAATTTTGATATGTTTTACTACTTTTATTCTTTAACTTAAAAATTCTATATTTGTTTAAAAAATAATTCTAACTATTTTAAACATGGTTAAAATAGAAAAAGCGCATGTGTATCACACTAAAATCGAAATTAATTAATGTAATCACTTTCTTTTATTACAAGATTTAAATAATATTCTTTCTGTTTCCAAATAATAGTTCTACTAACCTTATAATGTCTCAATTCAACGTGAATATTTCATCACAACTACTCAAAATTAATTAGTAATTATTTTATGACAATTTAATGCTGATTTTCAACTCACCAACCACTCTAAAGAATTATTTAATTAAAAAATGCAACTTTTCATAATAATTAAACAAAACTGCAACTTTCAAATTATATTTTGCAGAAAATAACTTTATGTAAGAAAAAAAAAATGATATGCCAATTTTTCTTTGAAAAACAATTAATTTGATATAAGAAGTTGGAGAAGATGATCATCAAACTTTATCTACCATCAATATTTAATTAATGGTCAATTCATAATGCTTCATCATAACCAATAAAAAATAAAATAAAATATTGTATTAAAATTATAGGTCCATGGTATGATATTTATTAAAATCACACTCTTCCTTTTTTTTTTATTTGGAAAATTTTTTTAAATTTGGTGTTTGATTTGTACAAAAGAATATTTTAGTATAAGGAAGTTTTTCAAGAAAATAAATTCAGTTAGATTTTTTATGATCTTTTTCATCAAAATATAAAATTTTGATTTTTAAACATTTTGTACTCGAAAATTTACATTTGCATTCTTTATTTTTTCCGAAAACTCTGTGAGATGTTCCGCTTTCAAGTGTTTCTTCATTGTTATATATTCTCCGCCGTGTTTCCATTTGTAGTGGTTAGAGGTGGTCACGGGCCAAGCCGGGCCGGTTTCGGACCTCGGCTCGCCGGACCACGGTTCGAGGGTAATGGAATCAGAACCGGCCCGCCGAACTACCGAACCGGCGGTTCGAGTGCGGTTAACCGACGGTTAAATTAAACGGTTCGACAACGGTTTACGGTTCGTAACGGTTACGGTTCAAAAAATATTGAACCTGAACCGGCCCGCCGGCCGACCGGTTCCGGTTCAATTGCAAGTCAGTCCAGGCTGTTGGCGGGCTAGGCCAGGCATGCCAAACGAGCCAACTCGGCCATTGCCATGTCTAGTAGTGGGTGTTAAAATACTTGCAAATTTGGAAATATTTATATTTCTACGAATTCTTTTCTAAAATGTTGAGGCACATTATTTTTATGTCTTTGACAAATAAATTGTTTTTATTGTGTTTCAACATCCTCCTCCAATTGTATTTTATCACTATAAAAAAATTTTGAAAAATATAAATTAATTGAAAAATAAGGTAAGCTAAAAAAATTATTTGTACAACAAATTAAGTAAAAAAGAAAATTAAGTTTAAAATAAGTGAAAAAAGTTATTTTAATAATATTAAAATATACCGCGTTTGTGGTAGCGAAAGTGGTGGTATCTCGATTTTTTTGGATTTTAACAGGACTCTATAGTTGTGAAGTCATCCACCGATGTCGGTAAATTTATCGAAATCACACCAATATACATGTGAGCTTTTGCCGGATTGGGAGAAAAATCAAAGAAATCGTGTTATCCGGTCTCCAATTTTTTGGATATCTAGTTCCTTACATTTTCCTCCGATGGTGCTTGATCCGGGTTAAAATTATTTTTTAATTGAAACGAATAAAATTAATATAACTTAAGAAATGTAACAGTGTAATAAGTATAATAGTAACTATAAAGAGAAAAAAAATATTAGCAATAAAAGATTAAATTAAATGTATAAAGAGAGTATTAGAGTATAGAGAAATGACAGAAATTTTTTGTGATCAAAATGAATCAATTCAACTCCAATTTATAGACAACACATATAAATCTTTTAGATGTAAAATACTCTCTAAATATGACCATTAATTATTGTTGGGAGAGGCAAAATTGTCTAAATTTTTTTTAAAAAAAACATTTTAACGGTTGGTCTGAACCGGCCCAGAGGTTAACCCATGAGTTGGCCCGGCGGTCCACACAAGTTCAAGGCAATGGTCGGGAACCTGGGCGGACTTGTAATTCGACACGCCAGTTTAGCCTGACCGGCAACGATTATGAAACCGTTGATTCATGCCAACCGGTTTTTCAGTTTGAACTGACGGTTGACCAAAAAAAATTCTTCCAGTTAACTGGTGTTTTTTTGGACAGTTCGATGGTTGTTCTGGTTCATGGCGGATCACGGTTCAGAAAATTTTTGAATCTAAATTAGACCGTCCATTCTACGGTTTCAGTCCGAACTTTATAATACCTGTTCAAGATCGATCCAATTTTAATTAACTGACGGACTAAAACCACTGTTTTTTTTTTTTGTTCGCACCGGTAATGGCGACCACTAATTAGTTGTTAGAAATCAATGAATTAAAGAAAGGGGAATTGGAAATTTTCTAGAAAGAATAAAAATGGAATAGAATTAGGGAAAAAAGGATAACGTAAATAAAATAAGTAAACAAGAATAAACGCACGTGAAAAATAGAAAGTTGGCACATGGGGTTTGTTAGTCGTACTTGTCGTGAAGAGGTTGCAGTAAATGACTGCGACAAACGCCAATTTTGGTGACAGAAAGGTTCACTATTAACCCCCCATTAAAATCAGCCGCCACTCCGTTTTATAAGCTTAATCGAATCGGTTGCACTTGTTTGGAAGAACAGGTGGAGACCACTTCTAAAGTTTAAATAACTGAATCCCAAAACCCCATTATCTAATTCCTCCATTTATGCCGCTGCTTAAGCTACCTACGCTATCACTTACTACCATCACCGTCATAAAAAAACCATCAAAGTTCTCCTTTCTTGTTTTCTCCCTGTGAAACCATGAAGGTTTTCACATGGGTTTCTTTGGTTTTCATCTTTCTCCTTTTGTTGTCCCCAATTTTTAGCTTAGATGGGTGGTCATCGGATTTTTCACCTAGGTTTCTCAGTTATGCCAAAAGACAGGAGCTTGTTGATTGGATGGTGGGTATTAGGAGAAAGATACATGAGAATCCAGAACTGGGTTATGAAGAGATTGAGACTAGTAAGCTTATTAGAGCAGAATTAGATAAAATGGGTATTAAGTATAAATACCCAATTGCTGTTACTGGTTTGGTTGGTTTTATTGGAACTGGAGAGCCTCCTTTTGTAGCTATAAGGGCAGACATGGATGCTCTTAATATGCAGGTTTTGGTTGATTGATTGATTTGTTTTTTTTTATCCTCTTAACTGATTATTATTATGCTAGGTTGATTTCTTAGTTCTTATCATATTTTTCTTCTCGATTTTCTAATTTAATTTGTGATAGTTTTTCTTGAGTGAGAATTTTAATTGGGGGAGTATCTGAATTTGGCAGGAAATGGTGGAGTGGGAGCACAAGAGTAAAGTTCCTGGAAAGATGCATGCTTGTGGACATGATGGTCATGTCACAATGCTTCTTGGTGCTGCAAAGATCCTTAAAGACCATGAGGAAGAGTTAAAGGTTTGTTACTTTGTTTAACCATTTAGTTTCTTTTCAAAATACTTTCTGAACAATTTATTATCTTGCAACTGTCTTTAATTTGTTATGACCAAAATTTGTAATGGGCATTTAAAATGGAAGGTACGAAATTTGGGATGTTATGTTTTTGCAACCTTTTATTAGGTATTCTTCAATGAACACAGTTGAAACTGTGAGAGGTAGTTGTAAGGATAATCCATGTTTTGTTGAGATAAGGTTTTGAGTCATTAAAAGGCTTGGCAAAAAAAGGTCTAAACCTGAGTCAGTAGATTAAAGTGGAAAAAGTTTCTCGGAGGGGTTTATTCATTTCAATGAAATTTTTTTTTTTCTCTTTCCCTGCAAATGAAATCTGTTTATGTTACTATGAAGCCGATTTCTATCACTCGGATTGTTTTGCTTAAATCCACATTTCCAGTGTTTATTAGTCCCCTGGTGTTGTTGTTTATCTGTCAATATTAACAACAGCAAATTATGTTTAGTACTTTCGGGCTATGTTTTTTTTTTCTCCCACTTAATCCTAAATTTATGTAATAAGCAACGTAAATTGTGCAATCAAAGAAATGGGAAATCTGTTTTAGAGAAGGGGATCTGCAATTGATGACCAAATGTTATTAAAATGGCTGCCATTGAATTAACTTTGCCATTCTTTACATGCAAATAGTGCCCATGTTTGTTGGCATCTGAAGTTAGCTTGTGAAACTAGTAAGCCGATACTATGTCTCTGCTTTTGGTTCAAAAGCTTTGAGCTTCTCCTTCTATGCTCAATAAACTAAAGTGAGTTTTAGGAAGTAGGATGAGGAGATGCAGTGTATCTGGTTGTCAGTCGTCATCCTTTTCTAGATATGCTTGAGTTTCTGAGACTGTTCATTCGTTGTTAAATTTATTAGGGTACAGTTCTTCTTCTTTTCCAACCAGCTGAGGAAGGAGGTGGAGGGGCAAAGAAGATGATTGATGAAGGGGCATTAGATAATGTCAAAGCTATCTTTGGGTTACATATTGACCCTAGGCTGCCAGTAGGTCAAGTGGCATCCAGATCTGGTCCTCTGCTGGCTGGGAGTGGTTTTTTTGAAGCAGTAATAAGTGGAAAAGGAGGCCATGCTGCAATTCCTCAGCACTCAATTGATCCAATATTGGCAGCTTCTAATGTGATTGTTAGCTTACAACATCTTGTTTCACGGGAAGCTGATCCACTGGATTCACAGGTATCTTCCATTGTATTCAACATATAGCTTTACTTGTGTTTTACTTTGGTCTTGTATGCAGTAGACAAATTCCGCAGCTGTTTTTTTAAATTCTTCTGCTTTTGTTACACATATATAGAATGCACTCTCTATACTTCTTCAGCCTTTTTTCTTCACTTGATTCTTGATTGTTCACTTATTTATACTCTTGTTTGGAGATATTTAGTTAATTCATGCTCTGTCTGTACACAAAATGAAGCATATCCTAGATAGATCCACCCAGTTCAGTAGTTATATGCAGGAAATTGATTTGTAATTACTTGTGTGGCCTTTTATTGTTGTAAATAGACCGGTTCAAGAAAGCTTTAGTGAAATCTCCCTGTCAACCTCAGAGTCTCTGCTATTGTAGAGGAAAGCGTGACTATAAGAATAGCACTTCATACTTTGTGTATATAATTAGACGGCTGTTATTTTGATGATGTAATTGAAGATTTTCTTCATGAGGATGTCAGTATTTTAATTCAGTTGATAACGTGGGTTGTTAATCCTTTTTATCATCCACTGATGGAGAATGAGAATCTGAGAACAAAAGATTTAGTAAATATACTTCTTTTTCCTCTTGCCTTTTTGACTTCTCACAGTTTTTTTTATCAACTTTAATTTTTTTTTTTTATCAAAGCACTAAAAATAAATTGTATCCATTGAAACTTCAGCGCCTGCTTGTCTTTTTTAATGGAGGAGGAAATTCAATTGCAAATTGATCAAATTATTGTTGTTTACTGCTTCCACTTAAGTTGAAGTTTGACTTGCAGGTGGTGACAGTGGCAAAGTTCCAAGGAGGTGGTGCTTTCAATGTTATTCCTGATTCCGTTACAATCGGTGGCACTTTTCGGGCCTTTTCAAAAGAAAGCTTTATGCAACTTAAGCAGCGTATCAAGGAGGTATTGCTGTTGAATTGGGGATTATCAATAATTAGATAACTATGATTGGGCAAATTTTATTGAATCTCGAGTTCTTTACGTGACTATCCCAAACTTGACATAATTATCTTGGGTGTTTCCTGTACTATGCAGGTCGTCACAGGGCAGGCTTCTGTGCAGAGGTGTAGAGCAAATATTAGGTTTGAAGATAACAGGACTTCCTATTATCCTCCAACAATAAACGACAAGAAGTTGCATGAGTTCTTCAAAGTTGTTGCAGGAGATGTGCTTGGTGTTGATAACACAAAAGAAATGCAACCATTGATGGGTGCTGAGGATTTTTCATTTTACCAAGAGGTGATACCTGGACATTTCTCATTTATCGGAATGCAGAGCGAGACAGGCAAAAAGCTTGAATATGTGCACTCGCCGTTCTATGAAATCAATGAAGATGTCTTTCCTTATGGTGCTGCACTCCATGCATCGTTGGCTGCTAGGTATCTTCTGGAAATCCAACCAGAAGTTCCTCCACTGGAGGAAAAGCATCATGACGAACTGTGAGGTGCTAATCATCTGTCTTTAGAATTATTATAAATTTGTAGTCAAATACCAGAATATGTAATGGTTACATGCCTTGCCTTGTAATTTTCCTATTGACTTGAAAAATGAAAGCGTTAAACATTTGTCAGGTCAATGTTCTGAATCTTCTTCTGATGTAAATATGACTTTCTCAAGTTGAATATTCTTTTCACTTTCTTATAACCAGTCTATCAATATCAGAATATTAAGTTCTACTCATTGGGGGGCTAAATTGCATTTAATGATAACCAATAAGCCAATAATTACCCTTTTTTTCAGAAATAAGCAATTAGGTTGGTGATCTTCTTCATCTTTTCGGTACATACAGTTTCAGAATTCGATATTGATGGCTTATCATAAGCAGTTTTCAGGTGATTGCTTACACTAATCTAACACTAATCATGATCTGATATCAACATTATAACTAATAATTATCATTTGAAAATAATTTCCTTTAACAAAATTGTGGAAATTAATAATGTAGTAATAATCAACAGTACTATGCAATCTCATTAAGGATTCCATGAAAGACAGTGATACAGTATCTAACAGAATAAAGATTCTATTCATACTAGATAATGACCACGTTTTTTATGATTGGTAAATAACTAGACAAGGCAGTTGCATGTTTAACTGCTTACCTACTAAAGATTCTGTTCGTAAAATATATATATATATATATATATATATATATATATATATATTCAGGGATAAATTAATAACTTCACTAAAATAATAATTTACGTGTTAAATTAATAACTCGCTAAATTTATAAGATAATAAAAAAAATAAATTCATAGAGGTTTTATTTAACATATAAATTAATAATTCATAATCTATATCAAAATATTTATTTTGTATATAATTCATAACTAAACTAATTAGATTTTTGAAAATATTAATCTAATGTTACTTGTTTATTTTTAAAATTAATATCACTTTAAATCTCATTTCTAACATTTCTTAAAATATTAAAAAAATCAGGTGTAGAGTTCTCATTTTGTAAAAAGAAATGATGTAAGTTGATTGTTGCTTTTAGAACATCATTGCCTGGAATTTGTTCAAAACTTCATATTTTTTGTTGGTTTTCATAATACTCTCAATTATTTGTTTATCCGTCTAAACTCGTGTCATTTATAGAGTAACTTATTTAATGTTAAAACATGTAACTACATTAATAGTTTGGTGTATTTATATATTTTATTAAGATATGTATAGAATACTGAAAATATATAAATTCAATTAACATGCATGTTTAATACTTAATATATAAAAATTAATGTTTATTAACATGCATGTTTAATACTTAATATATAAAAATTAATGTTTATGTATATCTATGTCTTTTTTACGTAGATCAATTTCAACAAATAATAATTAAAAAAATGAACTTTAATTTGAAAATCCTCAACGTCAACTACATTCTTCAGTTGCAGGAGAAAAATATGGTATTATTAAAAAAGTATTAAAAGTGTGATTTAAGAACTGATAACTATACATCTGAAATGCTTTGACATCAATGCTTAAATACACTATTAACTCATTTGAAATAGAACAAGGGGCAAGCCTAGCAACTAAATTTTCATACCCCCAAATAGCAATTAATCAAAAGTTTGCATCTTGACCATCTATTTTTAACTATATCAAAACCCCAATACTTTCGGTGCCAAATCCAATAGTGGATCTAATGCACTAGGAGCAAACTTTCTGGCAAACAGAACGCACAAGGTTGTCGGCTGGTTATTATAGGTGCACGACTCTTTTTCGAATATTCTCTTGAAGAATTCCTCTGTCATATCAGCCTTCCCAAATGTGGCCGGATGTGCACCTCCCCTTGACCAATCTGTCCAGGTAAGGGTTCTGTTTGCCAATAGATGTGGAACTTGGATGCCAAGCATAGTAGGAAAATAGTGCTCATCTACATAACATGCTGGTTTGCAGAAGTCTCTGAATTTAGGATAGTACGTGGTGTCCTCGATTATGTTACTTGCGAGTCTTCTGTTCACTTCAAACCATTGAGACCCTTTACGCCACTGTTCAAGTGTGACCTCTGGTTGCATGTTCCAATCATAGCGCCCTCTTCCATATGGACCGGGTTCATCAAATGAACCCATGAAACTGTGCCGTGATCTTGATATGTAACGATAGATAATGCTAAAATTATGCAGAGGAATACATGCCTCAGATAGTAGGATGAACCATTCATTGGAGATATCAAGCATTGCATTTGCTAGGAGTCTCCTCTCAGCATCACACATGCTCATCCTTCCCCACTCTACTGTCTGCAAAGTATAACATAGGACTATCATAATGTTAAGTAAGATTATGGGCAAAATGCAGCTACTAGAAGTTAAGACAAAGTATAATAAGTAGGAATGACAGGGTTTAAACCCACGGGCACTAAATATATTCTAAAAAAATAGTGGTAATAACCAAAATTTCCTCCTCAAAATGCACAGATTTGCCAGGCACAAAAATAAAGCAACATATCTACAAGGCTTTGAGAAACATGGAATTAAAATTTTTAAGCGCAAATGACAAAGATATATTAACAGAGATTTCTATGAGCAATAGCATGCCGCTAATTATTTGCAGAAGTTACCATTTTTTGTTCACTCCAACCATCAGAAACCCATCCTAATATATAATGAGCAAAAATAGAGTTCAGTAGGCAACTATGCTCTCCTTCATTACTGTGGCTGAAATGTACAAATTTCCCTCGGCAAACAGCACTAACAATAACAAGTTAAAACTCCCTTTTACACTGCAGAAACATGCTCAGCAATTTCGCATCTGAAGTCATTCAATTACCTACAGGAAACTGATTTTGAAAGGCCAAACTTAAAAAAAAAAAGGGTCTAAGCAGGAATCATTTTAATATTTTGCGTATAAAGTTAAAATGGGTTCCAGAAAGCATTTGCACCCAAAAACCATTGCTCAATGACAAAAGTTGCAAGACTCAGCCTTTGGTATGAATACATCAGCAGAACCTTACAAACCTATATTATTGATAAACTACCACAGATACTCGACATGCCTAATAAAGACCAAATTTAGAAGTGGTCCAATAATGAAGACATAGAGAAGTAAGACTTTTGAACACCTAAAAAATACAATGAAAGTAAATGAGTTAAATCTTATAACCATTATGAATCTCATAATTATGGGTGGCAGAAACAAAAAGTCTTAAGAATAAATTTGACAAAAAGTCTTAAAAATATTTATTTGGAGTATTTCCTGCTGCATAGATTTGATGGCATGATATCGGTTATAATAAAAAGCACAAGCACTAGTATGAGGCTCAGTTACATTTCATTTAAATAACTCTGCACCTGTAAATTATAATGCCATTAAAAGAAGCATGCTAAGCACATTAGTTGAACGCTTCAAAGATAACTACATGAATGTAATAATTTCAAGTATCTATTCAACAGAAAACAAAACAGTAAAAATGTAATTCCTGTATCAATATGATATCCCTTAAATATCTCATGCAAACTTCTTTACTGCGTTATAAATCAGCTACGGCAGCCATCCTATAGATAGACTGACTACAGAAACTCCTTTAGATTTTCTTTTTTTTTTTTTTAAAAAAAAAAGCACTCTTTTTGACCATTAAGCATATTGCAATCCAACCACCTTTACCACCCACTAAGCATTTCCCAATGTAGGCTTAATTAAATTGCTGTATTTTTACCAGAATTAACTCTTTTGCAAGTCCATGCCCGCTACATATACTTCAATGTTCATGAACAAGTAAAATAACCAAATGGCCAGCCTTTGTAACCCAATATTAAAATTCCATGACTTCTGCTAAGAAAATCATAAAAAAGCATCTAATAATGCCAAGAATTTCAGAATGACAATATCAATCCTCTAACATCTCCTAGGTATAGCACACAAAAGGGGAAGTTTTACTAACGAATCAATATTTATTTTGATTCCATCCTAAGCTTTCCATTTGTGCCATTTAAGCAGCTAACAAATAGATAATTAAGCTGCAATGAAAGGGGGAAAAACTATATTTTGCAAAAGAAAAGAGAAATTGTTAAAAATTAACAAGGTGGCCTCAATTATATGGTATAATTATTCAAGCACCAAAAAACGTCATCAAGTAGACAACAGAATTCTATTAGCATTGGTACACATCAGATACTATAATTGATCACTTCTTCTGGAAAATAATAATCATAAACACTTTTTATTAAAGCAACATTTTTTTCACAGATTATGGAAATATCATAAGTTTCTTAAAATTAAACGAAAAATATCAAGCATTACAATAAATATACATTATAAAAAGAAATAGTAAAAGAAGAGAAAACTTTCAATTACCTGACTTGGGATTTGCCTCTTGTAGAACACAGATTGAGGTGTAAAGTTTCCAACATAAGATGGCAATGCATGAATATAGATCGAAAAACGACCTTCATGTCCCTTGAAAAACCTCTCCCAAAGAGGTGCTAATGGCAATGGCCCTTTTGTCAAAAACATGAAAGCAATCTTAGGAACCCTCCTAAAAGGAAATTTCTTTATCCGAGGAGCAAATGAAGCTCTCCAAAACAACTCTGTATCATTCATCTGATGCATCAGATTGGATGGCGGCCGAACCCAATTCTCCAAATCATTTGGTGGCTCGAAACAAGGATATATAACATTGGACCTTGATATGTTGTCAACAGGTATGTTTTGGATTCCAAAATATCGAAACATATACATACTAATGATCGAAATCATAAGACCTAGAACCAAAAACAACAAGGTAAACTGAATTAACTTCAATGGCAGAGGTCTACTCTGATTCAATCTAATAATAAGACCAGACTCTTTGCCATTCTCTAATGCCATCTTAATTTCCAATGCTGGGTATTGTATTTCTGAAAGAATTAAATCCTAAGAAAACTCAAAAAAAAAAAAATTCCTACAATCATCAAACAAGGAATATGGTTCTTTAAAAGCATCTTAAAAAGATAATAATAGCAAAGAATAAACTTGGGTTGCTGGCAAATGGGTGTTGGACCATAACGTTGTTTCTGGAAAATCAAAACCCACACAAGCCATTTTAAGCTAGAAAGAGAACGGAATCACAACAAACAAGGGAAAACAGAAAAAATTAAAAAAAAAATAACAGTTTACCAAACAGAGAAACAAGAAAGGAAATATCAATTAAGGAAGAAGAAATTAGAGAATCAAATAAAGATTCTCCTTCCCCAAAAATATTGGTAGATAAGGAAAGAACAAATAACATGAGGAAAGAAGAAAAAGTGTATTGTTTAGCATGTGAGATGTGTCATAATTATATAATAAGGTTTGAAAGTAAATGAAAGAACCGTTTAGGAAACTAAGCTAAGGAAGATCGGTTAGGAGAGTAAGCCATAGATCACCGTCGGTTTTGGTACAAAATCAAAACTTTCATGGTTATAAGTTGAGGAATAAATAAAGGGAGCTTTAATTGAAGAGAGAGAGGAAGAAAAATGATGGGTTTTTGAGATGAAGTTTTCAATTTAGAACAGGAAGGGTAATAATGGGGGTGAAAGTGTAGTTGTAGAGACGGTTTTTTAGCTGTTTTTGGAGATGAAAAGCTGAAAGAGAGAGATAGCGAGTAAGAGAGTGACAAGCTGAATGGAAGAGGCGAGTGATAAAACCTAGGAAACGTTTTCAGGATTTTTGTCTGTTCCTTAATATTCTGGGCTTCTCCACATTATCAGGTGGGCCATGGAACAATTAATTTAAAGAGAAAAAAAAAAAGGAAAATTACACTATTTTTGATATTTATAATTGCTTCCCTTTAAAGAAAAGAAAATGAATTATGATATAGTAAAAATAAATAAATAAATAAATCCGTATTTATTTTCCTGCTACTTTCAATTTGATAAAGTATAAGGGAATGCAGAATAATATCTAAACTTTAATATTCCTATTAATGTTTGAAAATAGATTTGCTTATGGGACGAAATAAGTCTTCCGCAATTAATAAGTTTGATCGATAAATTTGATCAGAGAAGAGTTCGAAGCGAGTTTTGCAAAATTCAACCACCCATTCGATTAATATTATATATATTTGTAATTTTGTTGTTTTGCAAAACTCAATTCACCTATTGGATAAATATTATATTTTTTTTCTTATTAATTGGTCGATTTAATTTTTTCTATGCAAATCGGGTTAAAGCAACTATCAAAAGATCGGATACTCATAATCAAGCTTGATACAAGATAAGACATAAGAAATTAAACTACACATATAAAAATTATTATTATTTTCTATTAACACAAGAAAGTGAGATGAGGCATATTTTTTTCTATTAACACAAAATCTTAATCTGATTTAAGGAGATAATTTTATTTTATTTAGAGCTAACTAAGGTTATAAGTTTTTAAAATGACAGTTCTAACCGATGCTAATACTAAAATTAGTTGAATAATAAACTTAGAAATTTTAATATTCTAATTGGGACTACTAATTTTGTCTTTACTTAAATTGAAGAATAATCTTTTTTTTTTTATCTGTTAACGTTTTATTTATTTGTTGCCGGCTACTTTAGAGTTTTGAACGGACAATTCGTCCACTAACACTCAACTTTTCAGCATAATATATATTTTAAATAACATAAATTTTAAATTTCTAATATTATCCTTTTAGTTAAAAAAAAAAAAAACACTTAATTTTACATTCAAATACTCTCTTAATAAAACTTCTAATCAAATAACACAAAACATAAGATTAAAATTAAGCATGCCACAAAATTAGAACATAGATTCTTAATTTGATGAATTAAAACTAAATAAATAGAACACCCTTGTAAAATCTTAATGTCTGATGTATTAATTAATACATCTATTGTTGATTATAAGCCGTAGTACAATTGTGAATATATCATCCTTTAATTTAGACTCCCACATTTAGACTTGGGTGCGGTTTGGGCTGGAACCAATGCTTCATTAACTACTGGAACTAGATCAACCATGGACGATCATTTTAAGTTAGTCATAAACTGTCAGTTAGGGGCCGATTCACTATTTCAAAGCTTTCATCAAATAAAGACGGTTCTAGTAATTTGACTTTTCACTTTGCTTGATAGTTCAGATTTGACTGCAGTTTAGTTTGGCAGTAAAATCAAGATTAGGGACATAAAATATTTGGTTTTTAATTCTTGCAACAAGTAATAAACAAATCACCTAATACTTGCAAATAAAATTTGTTTTCGCAATAAACATTCTAAATACCGAGCATACCCTCTATCCAAAAACCCAGTCTTTTTGACATCTCCCCTCCGAAGTCCAACCAGGTAACCATAAACCACCGTTACTGAATCAGCGCCACCATGACTATGCCAACACACACCTTGAGACACCTCACGACCGCCCACTTATGGCTAAATAGAGTCAATAAACTTCAAAAGCTTCATTCTTTAGCGGCTCTGTCTCCTTCTCCCTTCACCCAAGACCCGCAGCAGCATCAACAGAAGACCCAACAAACAGGACCCATTAAAAGTAACAAAAACAAGAACGATAAAGTAGAATCAAATGGGGTTAGTAATTCAAATTCATTTTTCCCCAAAAGAGGCCAGACTTTGGAGTTGGTTTGTACGTCATTGGCATTCAAGGGGAAAGGTGTATGCAAAGTGGAAGATAGTGGGTTTGTTGTAATGTGTGATCGTGCACTTCCTGGTGAAAGATTTATTGGGCGAGTTACTCGCAGAAAGGGAACCTATGCTGAGGTTGGTTGGTCTCACTTTTCTTTAGCTTTATTGTATCTATTTAGTTATCTTAGTCTGGGTTCATTAAAAAATGCAGGTTACCAAGGTTAAAACTTTATCTCCTCATTTGGACATTGTAGATGCTCCTTGTGAGTATGCTTTGTATTGTGGAGGTTGTAAAACACAAAATCTGGCTTATGAGGCTCAGCTTAGAGCTAAGGAAGAGCAAGTCCGTGAGTTGGTGATACATGTTGGGAAGTTTTCAGCTAAAGAGCCAGAATTTGAAAGCATTATGAAGCCCATTGTTCCCTGTGATATCCAATTCCATTATAGAAATAAGGTTAGTGTTCTATAAAGCATAAACGTTTTTGCTGTCTCATTCATCATTCAAAGGGAACTCAACAAAATAAATTTTAGGTGCCAACTATGCAATATGTTTCCATGATTCTGCTTGTAGTGTATGCATGTCATCACAGTTTTTGTATGTTGATGATTTATATGGGTTTCCAAAATTTAGCATTTTCTCCAATCTGAGAATACGTAGCTGTAGTATGCTTTGCTATTCAAACTTTGTAAACCGAAAACGTTCAGCTGCTGTTTGACTCTGGCAGATGGAGTTCTCATTTGGTCCCAAAAAATGGGTACCTGAAAATTTACTAGGAGAGAAAAAAGAAGAAGGCAGTGCGAGATATGCATTAGGACTTCATGCTCCAGGCTTTTTTGACAAGATTCAAAATGTTGACAAGTGCTTATTACAAAGTGAGCCTGCTAATACGGTATGCTTGTTGTTTTAAATGTATTATTGAATGTTTTAAATGTATTATTACAAGTGCTTATTACAAAGGGGATGTTTTGCTTAGCAAACACAGGGTAGCTGTATTTTTGAGAAAGTTTTTGCTAGCTTCTATTAGGTAAATCAGGGATATGCCTTTTTTTGAGTATCATAGAAATTCATGGTGCATTATCCAAGTGTATGGCTTCAAATTTTCTACGTAAATTGGAGTTTGTTATTTGAAGGAGCATAAAAAGTTTTGCTTAATTGGAGTTGGAGACACCTTTAGAATTGTGCATTCCATGAAATCACACAAGTATTTATATTCCATGCTCATAGAGATGTTAATCAAACAAAAAAGGAAATGTGGAAAAGTGAAGTAAACTGTGGCTTGATTACCTGAAGCATTTTGGATATTCTTTCCAAGCCTTGCAGCCATTCCTTTTGGTTTTCTTGTTTCTGAGTTAACTCTCAAACTACTACATATTGTTGAAATTTTTTCCATGTGGTATATCATATAGGATGTATTTGAGAGGAACTATATGTTTTTTGCAGTTTTTGACATGCATTTATATCACAGGTTCTTGCAATCATTCAAGATTTTTGGAGGGATCCACAATTAGGCCTTACTCCTTATAATGTTTATTCTCATGTTGGGTTTCTCAAGCACCTAATGCTAAGAACTGGAAGGTATCCTGCACTCTGTTGTATTCCTCCAGCTTATTATTATTTTTTTTTAAACATGAAAAAATCAAGTATAGTCACATGCATACCATATCCCATAATTGTTGTCCTGAGAAATGGCCTTGCTTCTGATTGAATTTATGTGTAGATGTCTTATGCTCTCATCAAACATCTCGGATAAGCAATGAAGTGAATTATTATGTTTCATCAGTCTTTAAGAGTTCCAATTTAAAAATACGTTTGGCATGCATAAATACAGACTAAGGATTAAAGATATTATGATTTGGCATGCTTGTTTTGATACATAAGCACTTGAAGAGGCTACGAACAACTTAGAAAATGGCAGGTGTGAGTGCGCCATGAGGCATTCATTTGACTGTCACATTTCTAATATATCGTTGCATTCTTTTTTTTTTTTAAATATCCCAATTTCTGTACTTGAAATTTGTGTTTCAGGAATATTGATACTGGTATGCTTGAGCTCATGGTTAACTTTGTCACATCATCATATGAACCAGAGCTGCTGAAGCCCCTAGTTGAAAAGATCTTGGATATTCCTGAAGTGGTTTGTATTGCAAATTCCAAAATATTCTTGTGTTCGGTAACAGCTTCTAGAATATTATAGTATGCTACATTGACAAATCACATCATCTATTCTTGTGCTATCTTGGTGCTTTATGGGTTGGAGTAGTTCTGACCAACTCCATCCAAGTTGAAACAATTAAAAATTAATTGTTGATCACTTTACTGGGGGGTAGGATTCCAATAACAGCTGAGAGAATCCTACCCAAGTTGCCTAATTCCTTACTCATTTCTATTTTCTTTCTTGTTGATACTGGTAGGTGAGTGTTGTGAATAATATAAATTCTTCTGTTGGCAACACCTCTGTTGGGGAGGAGGAGTACACTTTGTATGGAAAATCCAACATTACAGAGTCATTAAGAGGACTTACCTTTCAGATTTCAGCCAACTCTTTCTTTCAGACAAATACACATCAGGTACATAGTTCATGGAATAAAATACAAATTGAATGCTCTCTGTACTCATTTTAGTTTCATACTTCTTGACAACGCTTCTCTCTGTAATCTCTTTATTCCACTTCATCCATTCTGTGCATATTCCATAACCAGTAAATGGAAAGATTTAATATTGTTTAGGCAGAGGTTCTGTATAAACTCATTGAAGACTGTGCTGGTCTCAGAGGAGATGAATCAGAAATTGTTCTTGACCTATTTTGTGGAACTGGCACCATCGGCCTGACTCTTGCCAGAGGGTATACTCCTACTTTTAGTTCTCATTTTAGAATGCTACATATATTTCATCATGTTTCGTTTGTGTGCTTTGTTTTTTATAGGGCTAAACATGTTTATGGCTATGAAGTTGTTCCCCAAGCAATCTCAGATGCTCGTAGGAATGCTGACCTGAATGGCATCACTAATGCCACGTTCATGCAAGGAGATCTTAACAAAATCAATGAAAGTTTTGGCAACAATTTTCCAAAGCCTGACGTTGTCATTTCAGGTTATTTTATTTTTAGATGCCTTGTTTTTTTTTTAAAGGATGCCTTGTGCAATTATCATCACTCCTTAGAACGCATAGAAGTGTATTGCTCTGAAATTATGCACATTTTCGCTTAAAGACTTCCTCTTCTTTCTGCAATTATCCTTGGTTTGGGAGTGGACATAAAAATGACTTCTCCAAGTTCTTTGAACTTTCGACTCGAAGACTCCATTCTTTCTCATTCTTTTTTTGCATGATTTACTTTCTAGGAAGTACCAGTCAGCATATTGAACTTATCTGTTTGTTCTCAACTTTGAAACGATTATAGATTATGATCAATTTTGACTATCACCACTCGGATATTGATCTTATTTACAAACAATGAACTTAGATAGATAACTTGGGTATTTAGCTTAATGATCAGGAAGTTGGTGTGGGAAGAGGATGGTTTCAGCTCAGTCTTTTAACTTCTGTTTGAATTTGACATTATGCAGATCCCAATCGTCCTGGTATGCACATGAAGTTGATTAAATTTTTGTTAAATCTTAAAGCTCCTCGTATCGTGTATGTATCGTGTAGTCCAGCTACATGTGCACGCGACCTTGATTACCTTTGCCACGGTGTGGTATGTAATGTTACTGACTGCTTTCTTTTTGGAATCTATTTCTGTAAATTGAAACCGTGTCCACATCAATGTTCTAAATTTCTTATCATTGTGCAGAAAGAGCAAAATATAAAAGGATGTTACAAACTTAAAAGCCTACAACCAGTGGACATGTTTCCTCACACCCCTCACATAGAGTGTGTTTGCCTGTTAGAGCTACAGTAATCTTCGCTCATACCTCTGAATCCTGACCAGTGCAACAACCATCAAAGGTGAAGACTCGTGCTTTCCGGCCAAGGCTTTCATCTAATTCCCATAATTGAAATGTGATGTGATGATCTTGTTCAGCAGACCATGGGAGTTTTTTTGCTCCAGTGCATATTTATTTGGAGAAAATTTTTGGATTTGCAGTAAAAATTTTCTCAACTGCGCGGGAAGATGAACAAAGCAGGCCTTAACAGAATGCAGTTTGGGTAGTTAGAACTTGAGCCAGCATTACTAGCTCAGAAGAGAAAATTTTATAGTTAAAGCAGTTGGAAGATTCATAATTGGATGTATAGTGATTAGTAATCATTTAATTTGGAAACTCATTGGTTTAAGTACCCTCAATTTTGCTTTGAGACATTCTATGCTATACTAAATCCCTAATTACCTTGATTAAATTTCACTTATTTAATGAATCTTTTGTTAAACTGCAAAAATAAAACAAGGGATTTTATTTGTCAAATGGTAATTTAACAAGTGTTGAGAAGGGTGTTGGATTCAGTTGATTCATAAGCATATAAGCAGGACTGCAGAACTGTACAGAAGCACTTGGTCGTAGATTATATCCTCAAAAAGGGTTTTACAAAATAAAACAACAGTACAAGGCAATCTTCCAGAAATGGGAATGGTGTATTCTCATTAAGAAGGTATTTACATGATTTTCATATGTATAATATAATTACATATACAAAAGTAAATCTTATAGGCTTCTAATATTACTATCATTTCCATTAGTATGTCCCGCTGAAATATAAGATTCCCAAAAACTAATCATACAGTTTTCTTTCTTCTTGTATGGACTGGAAAATCCGGGCTGCAGATTCGGTTGCTAATCTTGGGTTGTGAGGAACAACTCGAATCACATGCGTATGCAGCTCATTCGGTTGATCATTTTGATCTGATACTTGAGTTGTTGGTTCTGTGGGAAAAAGAGGAAGTGCGCCCCCTCTCGGGGTCTCAGAGGGGCTGCTTGCTGTACTTCCCTGTACCTCATTTTCCTTTGATGCTTTCCTGGCATTACTTGAGATCACACGACTCACCTGCCTCGACATATTACATGAACTTTGATGGGGGAGGGTGAAATTAATGTCCTGAACTGACAATTGATTATCCTTTGATGGGGTTGCAACAAACAGGTTTGCCTGCTCCACCGCTGAGGCTGATGGAGCCATCACTGGCATGGCATATGGTGGAAAGTATCTCTGTCCCAAGGGAGAAGTGGCAGGAAGGATTCCAATCCCCTGGTGGTGCAAAGCGTAGGCTGCATTCATAAAGTTGCCACCTCCAGCAGGTAAAATCATAGGACCATAGTTGCCATAAACTGGTGCTAGGAATCCTTCCGCTGGAGGGCATGGGCCTGCATAGGGCTTGTAAACAAGACCCTCAGATGGGGACTCAACAGGAACTAACCATTGATTTCCTGGTGGTGGGAAACACCATGGAGATTGTCTGGCATTAGCAGCAGTAGGAACTGGTTGCATACCTTCTGAATGAGAGCCATAACATGCTCGTTGGCTAAGTCCTTTACCGGTTTCATTGCTCAAACAAGGAAGGGGTAGCTTTGCAACATCATTCTCACGAGAAAATTCAGCAATAGGATGAGGTTTCTGAGAAGCATCCTTCTGTCTACAAATAAGCGATGGTTGATCAGCCTTCTCTGAAACAACCTTCATCACTGGAGACACGTCCAATGAAGCTTTTGCCAAATAAATGTTATCTTCAAACAATAGATTTGGTGATCCGGCAATAGACTTCTGTACCTGTTCCAAATCAGCATAAATAGGTAAATCTTCTTTCTGAAAACAAGAATGGAATCGAGAAAAGATATTGTATACAGAATGTAACTAGATCAGGCGAGCATGTACCTTTATGAGCCTATGTAATTCAAATACTTGTACCATGAAAAGTCTTTGTTGACTGAAAAAAGAAATAACAAAGTTGGTCAAGAACTAATATTATAGAATAACAAAAAAGAGAATATGCTAATTTGGGAAAAATGATGTCTACATAAAACAATAAAAAAGTTGCCATGTTGTGTGGCCCCTCTGGCAAAAGAGCGTTAAAAATGATATCAAACTATTATCTTAAGAAATTTCCCTCAGCCACTAATTTGAGCAAGAAATGAAGTTCCAAGATGATTCCTCTCAGTGTAGTCAGCTCCAATTCAGAAATTCAGAAATCTACCTCAGAAAGATCAAGAAAGTGGTAGTTTTTGCTTATAAAATATCAACCTCACTCACAAGATAAAATGTGATAAGCAAAACTACAGTCTATAAAATAGCCTGTAGAGAAAAAAGCAGCCTTAAAGTCCATAATTCTGTATAGACACTTGTACATCCAAAACTCAGGCTAACATATGCATCTTTCGAAATATGCTAAATATGAAAGGATGCAAGTTCATATGCAAGAAAAAGAAAACCAGCAGTTGGAGTAATTTTAATCCCCCAGTCAACTAACTTTCAAAATCAAAACCAAAGACACTAAACTCGAAGTGTTTGCTAGAAGATTCACCTAGTGTGGCAGGTACTCTTGCATGATACTTTTTTTTTTTTTTTTTCTGATTAGTTGCATGATACATTAGATACAGCTAAGTCCCTCAATCCATTCCTCTACACCTCCCCAGATCCGAAAGACCAAGCCTCAAGTTATCATGCATTGTTATTTGTTAAGTAGCTTCTTCTTGTATAAGATTGCTATGTTTCACAAAATCTACCATACCAACCATGAATGCAGATTATAATACAAGAATAGCAAGTTAATTCATAAATGAACATGCATAAAAGTAAATGGTTTCATTGTTCATGCATATGAAAGGTATGATTATGGTATGGCCTAATTTTCCTACTCAAAATTGTGAACAGATTAACAGGGCTTAATGCGTAAGTAGAACAACAGAAATTTAGAGAGAGAAGTTTTGACTGCTCTAAAATCCACAAGTAATTAAATAATCTCAGCACAATTATAGGATGCATAAAGCTCCTAGAACTTGTAATATGTGAAATTATCCAACATAATCCCTTGAGCATATGGATATGAGTACAAATGAGATGAATCTACAGGAGGTGGAAATTTCAACTTGGATTACATATGGATGCCAAGAAGTATTATAAAGATGCTAAAAAATTGACATTGATGGGCTGCAATTTATGTAAACAGAAACGAATAAAAGAAATACTCACTTGATAATATCTCTTCTGGCCTTCAAAAATTGTCTCTCACCTATTACTCTTACAACATCATCAGGAGTAATATCCAAAGCAGATACGGAATCCATCGTGGAACTTTCTGAGACATCATCTTGTCTTTCAACATCTCCCAAAACCAAAGATCCATGTTTCTCTTCATTGTTTTTGGTGCAATTCTCAATCTTGTTATGACTTCTTTTATCAACTCCAAGTGAAACCCGAGAATATTTCTCGTGCCTTACTTTGGAAGCATTTTCCTTGGCCACACTTAAAGCAGATTCCGCCAGAAACTTATCTTGATGGACAATTTTCTCTTTTACTGCAACAAAATTTCTTTTCATACATGAAATAGAGCCATGTAAGCCTTTCAATACATCCCCTGAAGTACTTAGGTTTTTCTGATTTGACAAAGAATGCGCTTGCTTCAACAATTCAGTGCTTTTAACTTTATTTGATGGGCTCAAAAAGGCATCTGCTGAAATTTTATCTTGAACTGATGGGACTGAAGCTAATCTATCCACAAGATTCTGAGACGCATTAGTTATTTTTGCATTCTCGTCAGTTTGCTTCCTCATAGACTCTCTTGCTTTCTGATCTATGCTGCCAGTTCCTTTCCTCTGCTTTTCAGAGACATCTTGGAAGTGCATTGAGAAGTTCAAGTTCCAGCATGGCACACTGTTTTGACCCTTCTGCTTACTGCTACACTGCAAAACGTCTCCTGATTGAGCAGAGCAAGGAACTCCAAAATCTTTTTCACCTCCAAACTCATTCCATGAGAAGTTTTTGAACTTCGAGAGCCTGTTTGATTGCAATGACTTGCTTTCAGAACAAGATGATGATTGTTGTGTGATTTTCAAACTTTGATCAGAATTCATGGATTTCCATTCCTGGCTTGCCATGCTCAGCTTAACTCTGCTAATGGAACGAGAATGAGGCTTCTCAGAATGTGAAGATACTGATGAATTGCAGAATGGGGTAAAAACACCTCTCTCCAAATTACCACCCTGTAAACAAACAGCAAAATATGAGACATATTGAAAACTCATAACACATGACACCATGAAGAAAATCAGTATGCATCACTAGTAATCTGACTGTACATACAGAAGAGAAGAATTATGGAAGCTCAAAATATTTGAAGCAACACTGCTTTTTAATAAAATGAGAACTAGCAATAGCTTAGTGGTAAGTTTCCCATGCTACGGTAGCAAGAAATCAGAGGTCCAAACCTCTGCTTCTCTGTTCCACTCTCTTGGAAAAAACAGAACATGAAGTCTTGAATGTTTGGCATCAGCAAATAGCAAGTAAACTACAGTGGCCAACTCTTTGTAGTTTTCAAAATATAAGGGAAAAAAGATAGAAAAGTGATTGTGATTCTCTTTAGCTTCATTTATTTCATATCAAGAACAACAAATTCCTAATGGGTGCAGAAACTACTGCAAACGCAATGCTAATCGAAGATAACCAATTGCAAAAGATTGCAACAAATACAAAAAAGATGCATTGCTTGAACAGCCACGCTACAATCCCAAAACAATCAAAATCCAGAATGACAGTACATATTTTCAAGGTATAAAAAAATACACTGCCATTATGCTTAAAACAAGACCAATAAATTCAAGCAGGAGGGCAAAAGCAATTTATTTTGAATGAACAAAAAAGGTTGAATAATCAAACCCACCAGACTTGAGTTCATGGAAGGAACCAACTTGCATCCATTGTTTGATGGAAGAGGCAACAATGACGCTGATGGAGAACTCACCCTTTGAGAAGGGATACTGAGTTGTTCATACAGAGCCATCTTGTTTCTAGGAGGTGCCCTGGGCCCTCCTTTCCCTGTATCATTCACATGAAGCCTTGGAAACATAGGACTTCTCATTTTTCCCTCGTCTTTTGGTCCTCTCATCCTCTTAACTTTTGTCACCAAAATAATTCACTCAAACAAACTAGCCATAAAAGAATTGCCTTCGCAAATGGCCAATTCTAAAATCCTCTTTAAGGCAACTTAACTTGCACAATCAGTTAGCAAAACCAGTACATTTGCTAAAGAATTCACTCTACCCTACAAGTTTAGGAGAGTAACTTCAAGAATTGATAGAATTTTCCAATAAATCTAACCATCAAGTAAGAAACTAGCCCGAAATGCAAGAAATTTCCAATTGCAGAGGTGGTAAAGAATAAAGATCAACCCATCACAAAAAAAGCAAATCTCCTTCTGATTGAAAACCTTAAACAAACAGCTGGTGCCCATGAAAAAACATCAAAAGACACAAATACAGCAACTACCCAAAAATCAATCCACCCAAAAAAAAAAAAAAACCTCCTTGTATAGTATAAAAATGAAGAACCCAAATAATATAATCTACACTTTTCAAATCCCAAAATAAACCAACCTAAAAATCACCAAACTTGAACCTAAATGTCAGGTTCAAGCAAGAAAAAAACAAGACAGACAGAAGAAACGATAAGGCTAAAATGGAAAAGTTACTAGAAAGATAGAATCGAGTAATAAAACAACACCCCAAAAAAGATAGATTCGGGCAGGAAAAGAAAAGGGACACCTAAGAATTCCACAAGAAACGATCTCTCTCCTCACCCAAAAAGCGACACAAACCCTCCAATGACTACCAACAAAAGAAAGAAAAGATACGAACTTTTTATTTTAGGTCCCAACCAACTGGATAAAATCAAAACTCTGATTTTTTTTACCTACTTAAACAAGTTTTGATAGAAAATATAATCAAAATTTAAAATTATTCGCAGTTTCTAATTAAAAACTTGTGATGTGATGGTTGACTCAAGTTGGGTATTTGATAAACAAATCGAGAATTGAAGAGAAGCTCACAGCTCCGAATTATCAGACAAATGCAAGAAAAATGGCTGAATCGAAGACTCAGTTTTTTCCGCACGTGCATATTTGGGTAACTCAGGTGCGCTTTAATTTATAACCACATGGTTTTTTAGGCTATTTTTAAACGGAAAATCACGATAAGTAAGCCAAAAGTGTCTTGTAGGATCTTTAACCACGCTCGTTATGGAGCGTGATACACTATCAAATCACCGATGGACAAGTGGCCAAAGAAGTATGAAAAGCGCTTGGTTTTCACATTTCTGTCGTGCACTCGATTTATGGCGCGTAAGAAATTAGTAGTTGTATGTCAATCCCGATTAGGAAACAAAGATTTCGATTTGATTCACCAAATATTCAGGTAATTACTATCGCTAATTAAAATTAATTAAATACGCTGTGGTAAATAGGAAGGAAAATAATTGTGATTTAAATGTAAATTGTGGTTATCTATTTTACGCTAAAAAATCTTAGATAGAGGGGTCTATTTCCACAGCACAAGACTCATAACTCAAGTGGTATATTTTAATAATTAAAATTAATTATTTTTTTAGTCTTTTTTCTTAATCACAGTTGTATATTTACAGATTTTCAAGCTATTTTATTAATTAATACATCTGCCCCTTTTTTAATACATTTCTTTAGACAAGAATTCCGTTTTTTAATATGAATAGTATTATTTGCACCCTTTCTAGCCTGCCTTGATCAGGAATTTTTTTTTTTTTTTATATGAGTAATATTATATTTATATTAAAGATATGATTATCCCAGCCAGAGTTTATAAACTTTTTGTAAACCTATCATAAAATAGTTGACAAGTGCATGGATGCCTATATTTCTTCCTAAAGTGCCATATTTTAGTTATTTTTATATTTGGGCTTTATAAGTCATTAATGAGCTTTTGTTGTTAATAAAATTATGTTTTTTACTTTGTAGAGTGAATTTTTTGTTTTTTAAACCGCTCTTTGAAAAGGGAGAAATGGATCACAAAATGGAATTTGGTGGATGTTGTTAGGGTCAATGGGCTATCTACAAGTCCAAAGGCTCAGTCACTTAAAAATATTGGACTGGGCCTCAAAACCTAATGATGGAATTCTATGTCTCAGTTTAGGTCCAATAGTAAAAAGTAAAGAAATATATATTTTATTAAAAAGTTATTTTCATATTCCATTTTCTAATATTTGTTACATTTGAGCAGAGTAAAAAAAATTCTAAAATTATTTCACGTTTCATTTAAAAAATTATATAATCATGTTTTGTAGATATTATTGATGATATTTTTTTTTATTTGTAATTAAGGAAAAAAGAATAAATATTGGATTGGGGAACGTTGGTAAATTACTCATCTTTTAGGTGTATACATATAAAAAATAAAAGAGAAAATTAAATAAGTATTTTGAATCTCATAATATCAAAAAATTAAGTAAATTATATATATATATATATATATATATA
>CANUEY010356423.1:0-10227 GCA_948099555.1 Croton setiger
GGGTAGAATGTAATTAATAGGTATTCGGTTTGTAATTAGTTGTAGGATTTATTTTTCGCATTTTATTTTCCTCGCAATTTATTTATTTTCGCTTTCTATCGTGCGATTGCGCGAACGGCTTAAATTCACCGAATTAGGGACGTCGCTAGAAAAGTAGTAATAAATTGGCTTTTAATTAAAATTAACTTAAATTTTGGAAAACACTAAAAATGGTTCTTGGAGGCCGGTAAATCCGGGCGTCAGTCGAAATAAATTTCGGCTGGCGTACCCAACCCTCTTACTCGAATCTTTTTGGTTCCAGACTTGGCCTTATTTTTTTTAAAAATTAAACAGAGTCAATTTTTCTAATTTGGATTAGTTTTCTAAAAATTAAAATTTGTTCCCGAAGGGTGGCGACTCAAATATTTTTAAGACCGACTAGTTCGGCACTGCGATCCAAAAATTGTTTTATCACCGCTTTCGGAAAAAATCACGAACATCAACAAATATGCTGATGCTTTCTCTCAACAATGGAGTTTTTTTCCGGTGTTTCTAGACAAGAAGTCTGATGCTCTATGCCATGATTGGCATAAAATGTAGTTAGTTTGAATACTTGCCCATTGTTAGTTCTTACCCTCTGAATGTTAGCTTGAAACTTGTTATGAACAAGTTTAATAAAGGATTGGATTAGCATAGCAATTTCTGACTTTGTTTTCATTAGAAATGCCTATAAAAATCTTGAAAAATCATTAAAATTAGTTAACAAATATTTATGGCCATCAAGAGAGGTTTGAGCAATTGGACTTAAATGTCTATGTGAACTAAGTCAAAAGGTTTTACTGAACATGACTGAATAACAGGAAATACAAGTTTCTTTTGCTTAGAAAAATGACAAACATCACATGGATTCGCTGCCTTATTACATGTAATATCAGAAACTGCTTTATGTAATTCAGTCAATCTGCTAGAAGATAAGTGACCCGGTCTGTAGTGTCATAAGTGTACATCATCAAAAATTTTATCATAACTGTTGCTGAATGTAACTGTTGAAGCTGCTTGAACTGTTTTTAGAAACTTATGAAACTGATCATGTTGATACACATATAGTCCTCCAATGATTTTAGCTAAACCAATCTTCTTCAAGGATTTCTTCTTCTGAATTAAACAGATACTATCCATTAAAAACAATGTACACCTCAGATGGTTGATCAATCTTACTACTAATGAGGTTAAATGAAAATTCAGGTATATATAACACATCAGTTAACTAGAATTCCTTAGAAAATATGATGCTTCTTGAATACTTTGCTTCTATTGTATGACTATTAGGAAATTTTACTATGACTAGCTTAATTCTTTTATATGTAGTAAACAGGTTTAGTTTAGAAGCTACATGATCAGTAGCATTTTAATCTAAAATCCAGAAATTGGAATAGGTTGTACTTGCTTCATTTGCTACTGTTTTTGTATCATTTTGAACATCACCAATATGTGTAGCCAAGATATTATTGACTATATAAGGGTTGATTGATATTGACTTTGCCTGAGCAGATGGCCCACTGAATTCTGCAAGATGGAGTAATCTTTGAAATTGCTCCTGTATAAACTGTATACCAGATCCTGCAGTAGAGGACACACATTGAACTGCTTAGGCATAATCCCTTCTAAGTCATTTCTATTATCATGCATGGTTTGATCATTCATTCAAGGAAAAATGGAACTTTCTGCAACTTTTCCATAAGCTTTTAATTGAATTTGACAAGAATGATGCAATTTGGTGGATGCCATAAATTCTTCATCATGAAGAGTTGTTTCTAGATCATGAGACAACATGTTGAGAGCATGTGTTGATGTGCCAAAACCAGGATGAGCTTGACAATTGGTTAGATTTCTTGGCCTGAAATCAACATGATATACAGACCTTTTGTAGCAACTTTAACTTGTATGATTGTCACCATTGCAATTTATGCAGTGCTTAATACCAGATCCAGAATAGTATGCCCCTTTAAATCTGGTTTGTGGTTGAATTTGTCTTGGCCTATATCCTCTGGCCACCATTATCTTTGCCTCTTGACTGGATGAATAGCTTTATTCTCTTTCCTATTGCAAAACAAGTGAAAGCACTCTGTTTATGTTTCAAAAAGGATCTTGAAGCATGATCTTGGACTTTACAACACTATACTTTCATTCAAGCCCCTTAGAAACTTGTATGCCTGTTCATTCTCCATATACTCTCTCATTTTGTTCATTACACCACACCTACACTATGGTCTGCATATACATTTTGGCAAAGGTCTCAATACCATCATTTTATCCCATAGGATCTTCATATGAGTGAAATATTCATTGAATGTCAATTCTCCTTGTTGAAAACTTGCAATTTCTTCAAGTAAGTATGAAATTCTGGACTTTTAGTTTTAGAGAATCTGTCTTTGATATCTTTCCAAGCATCACACACCTTATTAAGCCACAAGATATTGTTAGCAATAGATGATTCCACTGAGTTTCTTATCCAGGCAAGTACTATCATGTTGCACCTTCTTCATGTGCTGTATAGAAGGTCATCTTCTAGAGGAGGTAGTAAAGTTCCATCAATGAAACCAATCTCATTCTTGGTTCCTAAGGCCATCAATATAGATCTAGACCATATAGTATAATTTTTTGTACCAATGAGAACAATGTTAACTATTACATTTGAACTTTGCTTACTTGGATGTGCATTCACCATTGAATTTGCCATTTGAAGAAAAATAAATAAGGAAATGAAGCAATCGAAATAAAGAAATAATGAATTCAGAAATTTGATAGAAAGAAAAGAAAAAAAAAATTTAGTTATTGGAATTAATTGAAAACTCAGTAAGATGAAATGTAGAAACTGCTTATTAGATCATCAGCAGAGATTATATGCTCTGATACCATATTAAAGTTTGAAATTCAAAATGTAATTGAAGTATTCAATCAAACTGGATTGATGAACAACTTTCGAAAATTACAAAATAAATTGAATGATGATGAAAAACAGAGATCAACCTATTTTATATTACATTGCTATATTTATACTCTAAGATTACTAAGAACTGATTTCAATTACTGATGACAATATACTTAATAAAATTTGTTGAGGTAGATGCTGAGCTGTATTTCTTGGTTGCAACAAACTGTAACAACCAAAGCAAACAGTTGAACTGTTGGGAAAAATAAAAAGGGAAGAAGAAGATGACACGTGTTGTTCACACGCCTTGTAAAATGCTGCCGTTTCATTTAATGGCATACAACTGATTCTTCCTTATATTAATTTAAATGACATCGTTTCTTCATTAACAGAAACGATGACGTTTTCATCTTCTTTATGCTTCTTCGTTCTTTATGTATCTTCTTCTTTAGTCAAGCTATCTTCCTTTCTTCTTTTCTTCAGTATTTTTGTTCACCATTGTTCAACACTACTCTTGCTCCAATACTTTTTTCTACTCTTTTCTTTTTCGTTTCACTCATAAGCATGGAATATTAAGACAAATGGAATACCAATTAGCTTTTAAGCTAATAAGTTCTTAAAAATTAACTTTTAAGCAATGATAAACACTAACCTGAAAGATTCACATACCTTAGAATGGCTACCCTTCCTCCTCCCTTCCTCTGCCTCACACTCACCCAATACCTCCACCATCAAATTCCATAATCCCTCAATCGCATTACCAACCCCACATAGTCCTCTTAGAAAACTTCCCATATCAATAAAGTCCTTCAATGGCGTAACCTTTTCATATCTCTCTTTATCAACTTCCTCTCATCCTCCACTTCCCTTAAATAACTCAAAGACCATTTTTGTCCTTTTGGTAAAGTCATGGACTCCTTTATCCCAAACAACAAAGCAAACAACAAGAGGTTTAGATTTGGATTTGCTAGATTTAAAACCATGAATGAAGCCACAAGAGCTATTAATAGATGCAACAAAACTCTCATCAACGGCTCTAAAATTACAATTTTCTTATCAAACAACCATTCCCAACACCAAAACCGCTAGTAACCCACAATCGAAACCACCAGCAACACACAAATACCCATATCAATCCTGAACAATCTTATAAAAAAGTTCTACAAAGCAAACCCATAAACAAACTTACTTATAGACCTCACCACCACATCACGCATAAAAAACCTTCTTAAAATAACCCACACAAAAAACATACACCTGGACTAGTCTACTCCGCCTTACTTAAAGATAAAAAATGGCTAAAAAGATGTGTTCTTTGTTATGTTAAGTACCCAAAAAATGTACCCACTTTACAAGCCAATCTACACCTAAAACAATTCTACTTTATTGATGTAAAACCCTTGAGCAAGAAAATAGTTCTCCTGGTATTTGATTTTGAAGAGAAAAAATTAGAGATGCTTAAATATGATGGTGCTAATTGGCTTTATAACTGGTTCAATTTGATTAAAATTTGGGATGAATCTGATCTTTGTATGTTAAGACTAGCATGGTTGAGATGCTATTATGTCCCTCCTAAAAGCTTGGAGCAACAAATTCTTCAGTCTCCTTGGGAACATCTGTGGCACTTTCATTAGTACAAATGACAGAACAGATCGAAAGATTAGGTTTGGATACTGCTTGCATCCTCATCTCTACTAGAAACCCAAAATTAATCAAATGTAAGATCGAAATGTCCATACCTGGCAACATGAAGCTCGTCTAATATATCATCAAGCCGCGGCATTGGATGTCTATATTTCACCGTGGTCTTATTGATGACGCGAAATCTATGCACATCCTCTAAGTCTCATCCTTCGTTGGAACTAACAAAACAGGAGTAACACATGGGCTCAAACTTTTCCTAATTAGCCCTTTCTCTATCAGCTTTTTCTACTTGCCTTTTTAGCTCTTTTGTTTCCATCGAATTGCTTTGATAGGCTGGTCTATTTGGGATTCTAGAACCAGGCACGAAGTGTGACACCCCAAACCTAACCCTACGTCGTTCCAACGTCATTTCCACGCATTACGTGCATTTTCATTAAAATGCATTATGATTTGATTTGATAATTAAGTTGAACATGGAATATATGATTTGGATATGATAATATATGATTTGAATAAGAATTACAAGTTATGTTATAGGCTCGTTTTCCGTCGAAAGACACAAACAGAGCTAATTAGGGTTTTTGGGTCCTCGCGACCGAAAAATGCCGGAATCGCGTAAAATATGAACCAAATGATTTTGATATTTTGATATGTGTGTATTAACATGTTTTCAAGAGTTTTGGAACCCTAAGTTTGCGACGACATCATACGATTTTGGTTCCGCAAAAATCATCGAGGCTACGGACTCGGTTTAGGGCACCGATCAAACCGCGACAAATTTTCGAATTCCCATTTTTACGAAACTTCAGACACATGTCATATGTATTATTTTGACACCAAAATGTATTTAAAATTTTTGCTAGAGTGTAATTATAGGCTAGAAACCTTATGTATTAAGCTAAGTTAAAAGCAAATTTGGATAGTTTTGTGTGCAAATTGACCCAAGCAGCTGCTGGACACTTTAGGCAGGTATAACATGAGCTGGAGGGGCAGGAATTGAGGCTGGACAGCAAGGGAAATTGAGTGAGAAATGTTGGGAAAGAGAGGAATAAAAAGAGAGAAAGAAAAAGGAAAAGAAAGGAAGAAAAGAAGAGAGAGAATAAGGAAAACCTTGATAAATCTTTCCATCCAACTATTTTAACATGTTTTTAGGTTGCATATGAACTGAGTTGAAGTGTTAAATTGATTAGAAAAGGGCTGGAAATCGTGGGAGAAAAGGAACAAAATTCTGGGTATTCTGGGCAGTGTTGAGATAGTAACTCTGGAGGGTTATAACTTCCAATTGGTGAAACTTGTGTGAGTTTGGGCTATATGGGTTGGTAGAGGGTATGTTGGTGTAGAGTTTGATTATTTTATTTTGCCGGAAAACCACCGGAGGTGGCTAGAAAAGTGGTTGGAAGTTGGGTTGAGTGATAGGCAGAATCTGGGTTCTGGGAAAAACAGAGTGAGGAGCCAACTTTGAGGACTTATATCTTGAAATCTAGAGGGTTTCTGGGAATTTGGCTCCAATGGTTAGCTAGAGGGTGTGTGGAGAAAGAGAAAGGCGGTCGTAGTTCGCCGGAAAGCCATCGGAGGAGGACGTACGGTCGTCAGGAAGTAGGCTAGAGAGTCACAGTTTCTGGGCAGGAAGTCAAGCGGCTGGGCCAAAAGGACGTCAAGGGTGTGCTTTTTGAGCCAGGTGCGCGCTCAGGCGCAAGGCACATGGGCTACTACGCACAGAGGCTAAAACGACATTCAGGGGTGCATTTTGGTGAAATTAACGCGCCTAGCACCTAAACTTTGATAAAATTGCATTTTAGCCCCTAAAGTTTATATTTGTTTATATTTTTGACCCATAAACTTTTATAAATTACGTTTTGACCCTACCAACCTAATTTCGACATCCTGAATACGTTTTTAACATCAGAAAGCTATTTTGAGATTGTTTTGAGGCTGAAAATTAGATTTAAATATTTTGTTAAAGAATTTAATTAAGAATTTAGTTTTAATTATTTATTTGGTTTATTTAAATATGGTTTTGGTTTTAATAATTATAATTATTATTACTTATAATTATTATGTGATAAATTGAGTTTGATAATTATGTTTAATATGTTATAAATTGGTTTTAAACAGGAAAAATTTACGGATTGAGTTTAAATTCTCAGAAAATTATACAGATTAATTTTAAACTCAAATTTTTCAGAGATTAATTATGAAATCATGCATCATAGCATATATGGATTTCTGATTTGGTTATTTGAACATCATTGCTATATTATGTATTATAGGAGCATCGAGTTCTCAAGCGGCGCGGGGTAAGCAACCCGAGGGCCAACCGAGTTCACAATAGTGAGGTAAGTGCTAAACCCACTTACTTATGTGTTTGATTTGGACTTTGTGAATTTTCCAAGTATGCTATATTGAACTGTTTGGTCCGTTACTGAAACTCGGTCATCTGTGATATATGAAACTGTCGTTATATGCTTATGTTGAACTGTTTGGACCGGTACTAAAGCCTGGTCAATTGAAAATATCTGTTATATGACTTGCGATATTTGTGGTTCCTAAGTCGGTACTGAAATCCGACCAGTTGAGTTATTTGATCTAATTATAGAGATATATATGTTGTTTTATCCAGTATTGAAACCTAGTCACATGATTATATGAAGCATGACGATATGAAATGTATGTTTTATAAATATATTTCCACAGAACTTAAATACGACCATTGTGATTATCCTAGCCAGTGTTTTCAGATTTCAAGTGAGAAACCTACGGTTTTCACTAGCATTTTACAAAAATGTCTACTGGTCCTATATGTTATAGAAAGACCTATGGGTCCTATATGATGCAGAATGATCTGGTGTATACTGCATAATAAAGGTTGATCCTCGGATCCCTTTTGACCGACGATATATTCCGGTCTTACAGGTTTGCTGGCCAGCTATGGTTACTGATATGTCGTGAAATTCCTGGGGCAACACTTGGTCGATAAATCACAACTACAGAAAAAAGAAAGACAAATCATTATACATCTTATGATATGATTTTATTTATATATGTATGAATGACCTGATATTGAACAGTCTTGATATGTTTTGATGATTTGCACTATTTGTTGACTGTTATTGTTTTGGTTAGCACTTGCTGAGTATACGACTCACCCAAATCGCACAATGTGTTTTCAGGTCTGCTGTTCGAGTGAAGTACTGAGACTTTACTAGTTTATGCTCAGGTCGGTATAGCTGAAGCCTAGGCCTCTCTCCCTCACACCACGACATCTGTATCTGTTACATATAATTTTTGCTTTATGTTATGTTTTGTATAGCATAATTATATGTTTTGGTATATGTATATTATTAACATGTTATGTTAATAGGTTTTTGGATAAACAGGACTAATGGTATGTAAATTTGGATTTGTAATATGTTATGTATGGGATTTGGTTTATGCTTCTGTTATATGTTCAGTAATGCTTGAAAATGACTTAGCTTAATTTAAGAGAACAAAATGTTATAAAAAAATGGCATATTTTATGACGTAAGGTATAAGAAAGGATTTTACACGAAGCTTGTTTGATGCCTGATCCCCCGTAATGGTGGCAATGCACTTGACAGCTATGCTGGAAATACGTCATCAAATTCCTGCAACAAAGACACAAAAATCAAAGGCAAACTATCAAGTGAAGCTTCGGTATCTGAAAACAAGATTTCTTTATATCTAAAGAGCAACAAGAATTGTCCACTATTTAAGTCATATTACATCATTCAGTCTCGTACATAGAGCACTTCTGTGTTTAGGTGAACAAGCCTGTGTTAAGAATTGAACATGTCAGTGTTGGTTGCCCGTGGTCGCATCTAGAGTAACTTGGATGTTGCATGGTTAGAAGACAAAACCTTGATGTGTGACACCCCGACCAGAGTCATATGTCTTTTTGACGTCATCACATGCATTTTATGCATTTTTATTTAAATGCATTCGAGTGTGACATGATATATGGCATTTACATGAAATATATGAATTGGAAAATGATTATAAATGAGTTATAAATGATAAAAAAAAAAGAGGTTTTTAAGTTCGTTTATCGTCGAAAGACATAAACGGAGCCAATTAGGGTTTTTGGCTCGCGCGATCGAAAAATATCGAAAACGCGCAATATTTTAAAGTAAATGATTTTGTTATGATTTTATATGTTTCCATACATGATTTAAAGGGTTTTGGAACCAAAATTATACGACGACGTCATACGGTTATGGTTTCGTGAAAATCGTCGAGGTTTCGGCTCGGTTTAGGGTACCGATCGAACCGCGACAAATTTTCGGATTCCGATTTTTACAAAATTTCATACACGTGTTATACTATTTATTTTAACACCAAAAATGAATTTTGAGCTGGTGCTGGACTTGAATTGTGGTTGAAAATTAAAGAGAAGTGAAAGAGGAGAAAGAGAAATATGTTAACTTAAAGATTAAGTTTAAGAAAAGGATATTTTTGGGTTAATTGATAAAGAGAAGTAGCTGCTGGTTGTATTGTGTCCTTGGCACGTCTGGGAATGAGAGAAGAGGTGGAAAAGAGATTAGAGTGCTGCTGGGTTAGTGGAAAAGGGAGTAAGAACGTGAGAGAAGGAAGAAAAAGAAAAGGAAAGAGAAAAAGAGAGAAAGAAAGAGAGAGAGAAGAATCCACGAAAAACCTTCAATTCAGTGTGTTCAATATGTTTCTGGGATGGTTTAGGGTTGTTTAAAAGTGTTAGAAAGGGAAGAGAAGGGCTGGTTTTGAAGAGAGAAAGAAAAACAAATTTTTGGGCAAAAATCTGGTTTTTAGGTAGTGTTCATGAAGGGTACTTTGAGGTATTTTATCTTTCAATCTGTGATGCATGGGAGAGTTTGGCTTCAATGGAGTTGTAGAGGAAATGTAGTAGAAGAGATTGGTGGTCTTGGAGCACCGGAAGGCCACCGGAGGTGGTCGTACCGATCGCCTGAAGTTGGGAAAAAATAAGGCAGAATCTGGAATTGGGTAAAAACAGAGTGAGGAGCCAACTTTGAGGGCTTGTATCTTTTAATCTAGAGAGTTTCTGGGAATTTGGCTCTGATGGTTAGCGAGAGGGTATGTAGAGGAAGAGAACGGTGGTCGTAGCTCGCTGGAAAGACACCGGAGGTGGACGTACGGTCGCCTGGAAGTTGGCTCGAGAGGTTGTTTTTCAAGCTGAAACCAGAGGGAGAAAGGAAGAAGAAGGACCAAAACGCAGGCCCAGGCTGCGTTTTGACTAGAGAGAGCGCGGTCAAAACGACACCAGCCCCTGTGTTTTGGTGAAAATGGAGCGTCCAGTACCTGATTTTGATAAAATTGCATTTTAGCCCCTAAAGTTTATGTTTGCTTATATTTTTGACCCAGAAACTTTTATAAATTATATTTTGACCCTTCGAACCTAATTTCAACGTCCTGAATCCGTTTTTGACGTCAGAAATTTATTTAGAGATTGTTTTGAGCCTGAAATTAGAGAATTAAATATTTAAATAGAGATTTAAATATTTAATTAAAGATTTTTTATTATTATGAATTGATTTTAAAGTATTGAAGAGTTTATTTAAAGTTTATAAATGGTTTTAATAATTATAATTATGATTAATTATAATTATTATATGATAAATAGAGATTGTTAATTATTTTTAATATGATATTAAATGATTTTA
>CANUEY010356467.1:0-30127 GCA_948099555.1 Croton setiger
AGTGTGTGAAAGTGAATTTAGGCCTAGGGGCCAAAAAGGGAGTTTATCGACGTCCGTGGTCGAAATGTAGGCCTAGTGGCCGAATAGGAGTTTATCGACATCCGAGGTCGAAAAAGGAGTTTATTGACGTCCGTGGTCAAAAATGGAGTTTATCGACGTCCGTGGTCGAAAAATGTGAAATTTAGGACTAGTGGCCGAAAAAAAAAGAGTTTTATGACTTCTGTGGTCAAAAATGTGTTTTGGTTGGTCTAGGGACCAAAAAAAGGAGTTTTATGACTTCCGAGGTCGGAAATGTGTTTTGGTTGGTCTAGGGACCGAAAAAAGGAGTTTTATGACTTTCGAGGTCGGAAATGTTGTTTTGTTGGTCTAAGGACCGAAAAAAGGAGTTTTATGACTTCCAAGGTCAAAAATGTTATTTTGTTAGATTTCCGCTGGGGAATGTTGATTTTTAGGCCTTTTGGCCAAAAGTGTGTTTTTGTGTATTTTCGCTGGGGGAAAAAAGAGATTTGTTAGGCCTTGGGGCCAAAATATGAATTTTGGTGTGGCGTGGTGGCCAAAAATGTGTTGGTTTAGGCATTATAGCCAAAAAGTGATTTTAGCGACGCTGTGGCCGCAAGTCTTAATTTTGGTAGCGCGGCGGGCAAAAAGAGTGATCATAACGGTATTTTTTGCCAAGATGTGTATGCATGAGTGCAAATGTCATGTATGCATGATGCGGGATGCAGTTTGAAAGAATAAAATTAAAGAAAAGAGTTTCGGAGTATACCTGTGGTAGTTGACGTCCGCTCCTTAGCCTCAGCTTGATTTGGACTTATTTTTATGTGGTTTATGTATGCAAATGCAAGTTATCAAAGAGATGCAATGCAGAAAGCAGTAAAGAATTGCCTTTGAGATGAAGAATCAGGCAAGAAGGGAGAAGAGAGCGGCTGTCAACACAACTCAAGGTGTGAAGAAAATGATGGTTTTGGGGGGTATTTATAGGTGAAATTCGGCCAAAAGTCAACAGAGGGCGGCCTAGGCTACTGTCGAGGGCGGCCGGGACTGCCTTGGAGAGCGGTCAGGGCTGCCCTTGGAGGGCGGCCCGGGCTGCCTCCAGAGGGCGGCCAGGGCTGCCTTCCTTCCTCGACTCGCGCGCTTTTCATTCCGGAACCTTTTTGGGACGTTCCGGGACTCCGATGGCTATTCCGATGGCATTTCTGCTCGTAAAATCCTGGACATTTCAAGTACCATGAAGGCATGCTTCTGGTGCTGTTTTACAAAAATATCTGATCCGACGCGAGTGTTCGCGGTCTGCGGAAAATCACTTTCCGGGCCTCAAAATTCGAGTATTCACAACTAGAAAACAAATTCAATTCCTAACTAGAAAACAAATCTAATTCCTAACTAGAGAATAAATCCAATTCTTAAGTAGAAAAGGAAATAATTTAGCAAAAATATAGCAAAATTCATCCAAAATATTTTGCCCACAAAAATAGTCCAAATTCACTTTCATGCAACTCATGCACATACGGCCCATGCACTCCATACATGCATAATTCAGCCCAAGCTTGTTTTGCTCTCAAGAAAGCTTATTTTGCTCTCAAGAAGCTTTATTTTCAAGTCATATTATAACCATGATGTAATTTGGATTTTTCTCAAACTCCTTGTTCATCTTCATCACAGCTAGTTCTTGTAATTCCTTCGAAATTTCTTCTTGTACATACATTTCCAAGCTTGCTTGAAATTTCTTAGCTCGACTCCTTGTCAAATGACCATTTGGTAATGTCAAAGTATCATTGTCAGTCCTATAATAATAAGGGTTTGATTTAAAGATTAAGGTTAATTAGCATGGTCTGATTCAAATAAACCATAATCCGATTCAAATAAACTGAAGGGTAGTTTTGTCATTTTGAAAAATTTTAATTAAAATCGTTTGACTTTTTCAGTTGACCGCTTCTGAATGCAAGGACCTGATAGTACAATTTTTAAAAATTGAAGGACCTATTAATACAATTTCCAAAATAGAAAGACCCCAAAGTATATTATGCAAAACTTCAGGGACCTATAAATAATTACCCCTAAAGATTAATCATATATACTAGTATATGAGTATATATGAAATATATATACTGATTTTTGAATGAGAGAGAATGGACAGTTACAGCTAGGGATTTGAGGAAGAAGATGAGATGTAGGTATATATGAACCATATATACTGGTATATGAGTCACCGGGTATATATAGTTCATATATTGGTACATCTCTTCTTCTTCTATATTAAAACCCTAGTCGACGTTAAATTTTATCTCTCTATTCGGGTTCATATATTGGTCTTATATATATTGATATACAATTTATATGTACGTATATATGACTCATAAACAGATATTTATGGTTCATATGTACTAGCACATATCATCTTCTTTTTCCTTTAAATCCTAGCCACTGTTAAATTATATATATATATATATATATATATTTAATACGAAAATCATTTTCTTTCTTATTTTCTTACATATATAAAAAGTAAATAGAAAAAATATTCGAAGTGTGTTTTTTGCTTTGACTCGCAAAATATTCTAGTTGTATATATGAACCGTATATACTAGTAAATGAGTCATATATGCTGGTATATGATTCATATATATATTATATATAACTTATATACCAGTATATATAGTTCATATATTGGTACATCTCTTCTTCTTCTATATTAAAACCCTAGTTGGCATTAAATTCTTTCTCTATTCGAGTTCATATACTAGTGTATATATAAGGTATTTATATTGATATACGATTTATATAGACTTATATTTGATATATACACTGGAATATATAGTTCATATGTATCAATACATTTCATCTTCTTTTTTCTTTCAATCCTAGCCACCACATTTATATTGGTACACGATTTATATATACATATATATGGCTCATATATCATTTATTGGTACATATAATTCATATATACCAGTACAACAAGAAACACAATAAAAAAAGGGAAAGTTGTGACGATAAGGGTGATCTGAAAAAGGTGAAGCGGTGGCAGCTAGGGTGGTGGCCCGAAAGAACGGTGATCCCGTCGTCGATAGGCAGCGATGATTTTTGTGGTTAATGTTTTGGAACGAACGTGGAACGGTTTCCATATGTAGTTTTAGACATGGATGATATTTAGTAAGGGCTATTTTTGGATTTAAATTTAATAATATACAATTCTTTTAATTTTCAAAAGTATGTAATATTCACTAGTATAAAAACCTCTCAATATGTCATTATTTGCCTCCCAAGCCCCACATTCTCATATTTTCTATTAACAAATAAATGTATTTTATCAGGTTTAAACATGTGTTATGTTCCTGACATAAAAGCTGCAAGAGGGCCAATAAAATATTGTTTTTCAAGTAAATTTTTACATTTACATATTTTACATGGTAGCTATCAGTAATGTATTAAAAAGCGTACAGTGGAGTTATGTGAAAACTCAAATCAGACCTTGGGCGTTCAAGTACCAAATAGCTCCCTCTGCTGCATGCTCTGCTGCATCTTTCTTTTTAAGCCTGGATTCCCCAAAACATTCAACTACCAAAACATCAGCTGCTTCAATTTCCACAACCACCTTGTACGAGAAACTGTAAGATTCAACCACACTACAGATTAGTAGCAGTGGTACTGGATCAAAAGCACTAACAGAAAGAAGAAACTTACGACTTGGCATGGCAGGGTCCTCCTTCAAAGCAGCATTCAAATAAAGGAGGTTTCCAACAGTTCGCAGCACATATTTCATGCAAACGTGATTTTGCAGTTCCATTACGTGGTTGATCTGCAAAATTTTCCAATTAATGTCATATTCTCCACATTTTCCAAGCCAAAAAGTATTGCGACTATGACAAACCTGTAGCCGATGATGCAGTGTCACGCCTCATGCTTTCACCAACCAATTCCAATGCTCGTCTACCTACAAACTGGTTACTCGGTTTACTGCTATGATGAATTTTACAGTTATGGTCATTGCTACTAAACTCCTGGATCCTCAAGTTACCAAGTTCAGCTTCAGGAGTGATGGTAACATCTATGGGAATTTCATCATATCCAATCAGCTTTGCATCCATCCGTTGGCTGGATCTTAAAATTTCTTCCAAATAGTTTGACTTGCGACTGTAGCCTTGGTCCTGCAGATCAGAAGTTAAAGAAAAAAGGAGAACATTGGTCTTAAGCTAAGTAATGATCTTATAAACAGTCGTGCAAATTTATTTGTCTATGAAGCATACCAATATCTTTCTTCCTAATATTTGGAAAGGGCAGACTCAAATATAGAGTTTTAACCCTCCCAAGAAGCTAAAATAATCAGTTGATACTATAAAGCTTCATACTGGAATCCAAACACAGCAATAATTTTCAAACATACTAATAATGGGAATAAGAACAAACTGCTGCCAGGATAAAAGATTGTCACTGTTTAAGCAATAAGAAACATATGTATGCCCCTACAAATATGAATATGAGTTTTGATTTAATCACTAAAACTCCTATCTAGAAAATATACTACAAGAAAATCAACAAAAAGCAACCATGCACAATTTGACTCATCATTAACATAAATTCATGCAATCTATCAGAAATTTCTACCTTCAGCTTCACAAATATTTGGTCTGAAGCATTTCTAATGGCCTCTCTTTTGTTTGGGTTGCTAGCAATGGCAGAAATATTTACATCTTTACCAGCTACTTTTGCTTCAACATAAAAGGTTTTGCCCTTTTTCGATGTCAAATATTGCAAACCCCAATTTCTGGATTGACAAAGTTCTTGTAGTTCCCTAAAAGGATTCAATTGCACGCTGGAAGAACTCAAAATTGGATGCAAGAAAGACAGCATTAACTCCCAGATACACCTCAAATTGAATCCTGAGTCCAGAAGGATCGCTCCAAAACAAGACTCGACCAAGTCGCCAAGTACCTGACTCAGTAAATGTAATTCAATAAGCTTAAACCATTTCAAAAAGGTGCACCAGATAGTGCATGCATGTTTTGGGAGCATAATTTAATAACAATAATGACCCATATGTATGTGCAAGAGTGTGCATGTGCACAAGTCATAATTTAGTCTTTGAGATCAATAATACAGTCACAAAGAAACAAATAGGATTGGCATGAGAACCTGCCTTACAATTTACAATAATAAAGCTTCAGGATTCTTGACAACCCAAAACCATAATGTTTTAGTGCTTTATTTTTTTCTTTGACTTGGAGGCGGGGAGATTCAAACCCTAGTCTATTGCGAGGGTCATATATATGAACTTGCCACTAGGCTATTTCCTGGCATGGAAACCTTAATGTTTACACAAGATTTCCTTTCAATTCACATTATCATATTTTCCATTTCATTTTCCTAATAGCAATGACTTCCAATCTCGCATGAATGAATATGAACTGCAATAATGAAAGCAAAGAACCCAGAGCAGATATTGATAGGGAAAACAATATGGATTGAAACGCTCATTTTGGTTTCCAACCAAGGAAAATTAGAAGATCGAACCTTTTTCCTTTTAAACAATACCATAAAAATGAATTGGTTTTGCTCATAAAAATATTTCCTACTAGAAAATTTAGCCATCCATATATGATCTATTTGTTAAGCACGTCTCCTTAATCTCTTATAATTTGCATGCTTAATAACGTCTAGATTCCAACCCAAACTTCTTTTTTTTTTTTTTCTAAGCAGACACTCAAAAGACAATATACAGTAATCAATAGAGAATGAAGTATGCAGAAACCATGACTAGAGGGCATCTAAAAGTTCTTCGACACACCTACTGACAGAAGAGTTTTTCCGAAAGCAACCCAAAAGAAGGAATACCTCTTCATCATTGAAATTAAAAAATGATACAGTTATTGAAATGTACACATTGCATATTCTTAATCAGAGTTAGAATGTGTTCCTATAAACCAGTGGGTTCGTAGCACAAGATGATGATTGAAGATGAAGCAACTTCCTAAGTATCACATTATCAGGGTGCATTTCTACTGCTCCGATTACATTTTCATCCATAGAAGTCGCAACAGTTTAACCAGGTAGGTCTACAAATTCAAATGTCAATTCCAGAACTATTATTTGGGTTGACAAATGGGTCAATACATGTTCATTTCTCATCAATATTTTGAAACATTGTCCAAAAATTTAAGGAACCCCTAAGGCAATAACTGTAGAATTTATTAGAGAACAATCCAATAGGAAAATAAAAAAATGATGATAATGCTTCCATGTATACCTTTGGACACTTTGGCCCTTCAAACAAGCCCCTATCTGGTGCTGCTGTTTTGACAAATTGCACAAAGTCTTCTATGGCCATTAAAAGGTTGCCTGAATCACATATAAGAAATTTGTGAAAATATCTATCAACTGCAACATTTGCAAAGGTTCTGTTGTTCACTAATGCCGATCTCAGATCTGTTAATTGACCAGGCTTCAACTTTGGAAAAACTGAAAACAGATATGAAGTAATCAAGTAATCGAGGACAGCATCTCCAAGAAACTCGAGTCTCTGGTTGAAACCAACAACATATATTAGCAAATTTGATTTCAGATCTAACTTAAAATGCATAAAGGACCACTCCCAGTTTTGAGAATGTGGGAAAATTTTGATTCGAGTAAAACTAAGAATTAAAGGGCCGCTTTGACTGTTTTCTGCTTAATTCCAGTTAGAAATGGAAAGGAGCACTTACCTGATAACAGCCTCCATCATGCCAGTTATAGGAAGGGTGCAAGAATGCTTCCACAGCTAAACCTTTATGGATAAAGCGATGACCCAACACATTTTCAAGGGCAACAATATCCATGGAAGGAGCAAGTGGCATGAAACTACTACTTGCTAGGCAGATCTTAATAACTTCAGAAGCTCCAAAATCCACCCTAATACCCAGCCACCCAAGAAACGCCATAGCAGCTTTGAAACCACAATCAACAATGAATGCTCCCACAAGAGCCTCAACAACATCTGCAATTGTTTTCTTATGCAACCAATGATGACCTTTACTGCATCTGACTAATCTGGTGTTTGCTTGACCTGCTCCAGGTTTTCCATTTAAAGAATGGATAATTCCTTCTGATTCCTTGGTGCAAATTCTAGGGCAAGGACGGCCTAAAGCAAAGAATTCACAGGGATCAAATGGTTGATCACGTATATATACCTGAAAAAAGAAATGGAATAAATTGCATTTTCTCAGGCACTGAATTAGTGTGATGAAAGTAGCACATAATGCATCAACAACAACAAGCTTTGACCCCAAACTAGTTTGGGTTGGCCATATGGATCTTCTAACTGTTATCCACTGAAAAATAATATACATATAAAAAATTAATAATAAATATAAACATAAATACATAATAAGAACAAAACCAGCTAGGCTCCAAGACATGGAACCTACACCTCCATTCTAGTCTATCACTAACTAAGCGCTCATCTACGTCTAAAGTCTACAGATCTCTAGCAATAACTTCCCAACAAACAGTCTTTGATCAACCGCTACCCTCTTAGTTCCCACTACAACTAACGTATCACATTTGCATACCATGGCATGAGCAGGGCTATGTAAAACATGCACGTACCATCTAAGTCACCCTTCTCTCATCTTATCATTGACTTCTGCTACATGGACTTTTTGCCAAATTCATTCATAATCTTGTCTGATCTACCATGGCCACACATCCATCTCAACATGCACATTTTGTCACATTCATCTCATGGATATGTTGCCCTGTGGGTGCCAGCATTCACTCCCGTATTAGCATCACGGGTCTCACAACTGTCTTATAAAATTTAACTTTCACTTTGATAGTTTTTTTTTTTTTTTATCACATAGGACGTTTGTTGCACCCTTCCACTTCATCCATCCTACTTGCATTTTGTGGGTCACATCTTCATCTATATGGCCTTCATTACGGAACACCAACCCTAAATACCTAAAATGATTGGTTTTAGGAAACAAAAGCCCATCCAACCTAATCTTTTGTTCCTGCTTTTTTCTTAAACTAACTCACAATGCATGTATTCAACTTTACTCCGACTTAACTTAAAACCCTTATCTTCAAGAGTTTTCCTCCACCTTTCCAGCTTACAGTTAACTCCGACACTGATTTCATCAATCAACACAATATCATCAACAAACACCATGGGACATCTTGTAGGTTCCTATTTATCTCATCCATAACCAGGGTCACAAGTAAGGACTTATGGCCAATCCTTAATGTTGTTCGACGGCAATGGGGAAAGCATATGGGTCCCCACCCGATGTTTTAACATTACTAAACGAAATGCAAATTTAAAAAAAAAAAAAAAAAAAAAAAAAAAAAAAAAAGATATTGACCAAAAAATTGCCCAACACCTAAGAATCAGTGTGGTGCTAAACCAAATAAGAGAGAGACAGAGACATAAGAACTACTTATAAGTCTCTTTGTTAAATGTTAAACATTATCATTTCAATTGTTTAAGGAAGTCAGTTTATGATTGTTAAAAGACGAAATGATGAACTCTGAAACCCAAGGTACAATGGCTTTCTAATCATAATTTACTTTATTTTTTCTGGAATTTGTTAACAAAAATGTGATTAGGGCAGTAAAAAATCTAATTTTATTCCCCATAAAAAAACCAAAAGAGAACCCATCAAGGGTTAATATTATCTATTTCTCTACAAGGCAATGGATAGGAAAGATTTTAAGTTTAGATAGACAAATCACTGTGAGGATGCTTGCTTGCTTGTTTTGGTAATTATAGGGGGTCTTAGACACAACCACCCGCACTATCAATGATTACTTTACTTCTTTTATTGATCTTAGCTAGATAATTGAGAGTAGTACAAGAGGTGTCCATTAATGGATTAGTTTTGAGTTGATGATGGGTTTACTCCCACAATTCATTCCTACAATTTGCAGATCCTCACTTCTTCTGCCCAAGAAGTGTTAACCACACAAGGGCACTTATCCAAGCATGTTTGACTAGCTCAACTTTGAGTTCTCATTGCCCTTTAGCCTCTTAGAGTCATTACTAAACTTGAGAAATTGAGGGATTCTCTTTGTTAGTTTCAAGGGGAAAAGGGATCATAATAGTTAGGAGATAGTGTACAAGCCCAGGTCTTAATGAAGTTTGATTACAGACAATTTGATATCAGAAACACTGTATTTGGTTTTTGTGTGGAACCTAATTCACTTTTTAGTGTAAGTTAATTTTGTATATATTCAGCTAGCAACAAAACAGCAGAATCCCTAGATTAACGCTATCAGATATATTTGTCCTCGAAATTCATTTAACATGTATCTGTACTTTAACCCTGTCATCAAATGTAAAATGGACATGAATCTTGTATTTGCTGTCAGGAAGTTGTTTAGAAAAGAGATGTTTTATTTCGCAAATTTTTACACTGTCATTGAAGAACTTATAGTCTTCAATGATAATATTTCAACAATTCCTTCTAATGGACACCTTTTCCATGAAATTTCCACTTTTTAAGAACAGGCATTAATATTTTCTTTTTACTAAAAAATCTCATTTCCTTTCACTCTTCTATATTAGATAACATAATTTGGACATTTGATGTTTCCAGCATTTTTTTTTTTTTTTCTTGAATCTATATACTTGTATAACTTCATATTCCAACATTCCTACTTTTTCTAACAAAAAATTTCAAAAGCTAAAGATCCATCTTAAAGGGTTTGTTTGGCCTACAATTCTCAAAATGAATCATGATGACTTATTGAAAGTCCATAGAGTAAACAATTTTTCTGGTAACATTTTCCTCATGTACCTATAAAAAACCGTTTACCTACTTCTTGTGGCTTCTGAATGCATTAGGAGAAAATACTGTTCTTTTCAAATGAATTAAAGATTTTTGCAAAGAAAAGATGGATTTGACTTACATTTTGCAAGCTTAAGAACTAGTGTCAGCAAATGAAGGTGCTAAGGATTTGAATTATATGAATCAAAAGCACTCAAGCGAAAGGAATATTTTTAAGCTGATATTCCATGAAGCTGAAGGTGATCAGCTCATCAGTTTTATGATATTCATGTGATTTTTTCCGCATACATTCTACATTTTATAACACACTTTTTACAAGATCTTTCATTAATAAAGTCAAATGTCAATCATAAAAAATGAAAAAAAAAATCTCTTAGCCATTTCAAAATGCAGTTGAAAAAATGGAACAACATGTTATTTTCAAATATTTAGTCATACCTGCAAGTTTCTTCTACATGCCAGCTTCAAAAGATTTGAATTATTAACAGCATTAGAACGCCTCCTTGTAAGTTCCCCTTCATCAAGGGTATCATGTAAAAGAAAAAGCCGTCGACCAACAACAAATTTGAGAAAAGCATCACCCAGAATTTCAAGTCTTTCAAGAGAAAGACGCTCCTGACACCTCTCAGTAGTGAGTGCTTCTAAAACCTAATATCAACAGACAGCTATTATCGGCAAGAAATGGTCCAGGTAACTTAATCATCCCCGAACAATTATTTAATACATCAACCATAATAATTTATCTAATGCCTTGAGGAAAAACTAACAGTTAAATTGATAACTTATGCTTTAAAGTCTTACTCTATCTGCGGTTACTTCAGCTCCCCATGGGAATGCAGCAGAAAATAAACTCTTCAAATCAATGGCTACCAGCAGATTCTCCAAACGGTGCATGATTGATGGTAACAGAGAAATTGAACTTCCAACATCCTTAGAGAAGCCTATTATCTTCAATTCACAAAGCTCGGGGGCCAAGTCAATGAAGAATTCTTCAAGCTCTTGTATTTCTGTTAATTTGTAAGCAAAAATATTGAAAATAATAATTTCTCATAATATTAATAGACCAACTGCAAATGAGAGTAAAAAAAAGGAAACCAACGTAATTTTCTCTCTTAGACTCAACTAACGAACGGTGTTAATGTACTTTATTAGGCTCATGGTATAGTTCCAACCATATAATGCAAGGGAGACCGTAAATTATGCACAAAACATATTCGCTATAGAATAACATTATGTGGACACATCATAACTCATATCTTAGCCAATTAATAACAGAATAATATTCTCCAGTTTCCACCTTCATTTGATATACACTTCTGATTTAATAGGGCAACTAATGGAAGTAGTTCCTGACTTTATTAATCTTCCATCCTGATTCAATCAAGAGGAGGGATTTTAGGATAACTTTGATTTACTGCTCAATTACGTTTACAAGAAAACAGTCTTGAAAAATTGGAAGAAGAGCCAAGCATGTCTGGTATCATATATTTCTAGCCAATGCACTAAACTGCATGAATTATCAATTGTGTAAAACAATATTTAAGATTGTTAATAGTTCCAGCCAGCATATGGAAGTCAAATGCCGATGTCCTCAAATTGCATGCATAGCAAATATGTTATTTGAAAAAATACTAAATAAATTTCCTATTTTATAAAAAATATGCAAAACCCATTATTACCGAGCCCCCAGCCTCTTTTTTTCTCCCCCAAAACAGAATAATAATTATGTAGCCACCCTAGTCCATGTTATGCAGAACAGTTTCATATCTTTCATGCTCGAGCATCTCTGAAAATTTATGTCATACCCTAATAATTTCATGCAGTTTCCTCATTCATAATTCCACTAAATTCAAAATCCTTCCATTGAAACTTCTTATATGGATGACCCCATAACTCCACTTTAATATTCAGATTGAATAAAAACAACATACATGAACTTCAAGTTTAGTGTTTACCCTTTGTTAGTGTTTGAAAAAATATATCCAAGATTTTCTCCAATCTTATAGACAGCTTAGTGATCATATTTCACAATATACAAAAGTTCACAATGCATGAGCACCAAATTTCTTCATACAACAAGAAATTAAGCTAACTACTCAAAGAGCATGTGAAATACAGAACAGTAGATATCATGCAATCAGGACAAGATAAAGGTCTCAAAAAATTACCAGGATCTTCTTGCCTTCGGTCATGTAGCAAGTTGTGCAAACAAAAAAGTGGTTTTGCACGAAGAAGTGGTTGTTCAGGATATTTAAGTTGAATGCCAAACCTAATACAATGACATAATTGATACTTACATAACCAAATGAAAATAAATACTATACTTAATACTGATGATTTAAATTCTTTTTGGCAGAATTTCCGAGAAGTATAGTAATTTGGTAGAAAAACTAGCACTCGACAATTTCAGGAAAACTGAATATAACACTACAACAGTACTAAAGTTTCCAGAAAATCAGTTACCAACACAGAATGATTTACCTACATGGAATGGGTTACCTACATATGAAAAAGGTGGTCCATCAGGCTTTGAGGGCTTGAAGTTTTGTGTGGACTGAGAGCATTCTTTCCTTGAGCAACAGTGGTTATAAAGTAAAATTGTTTCTTGTGTGGCGCGTACACTAAACTGTTCTCAATGTCACTTATATTTTTGCAACCATTAGCAAGTTGCAAATGAGCCCCCCCAGGAAGACTTTCTTCTTCAATAGTCTTGAAAACAGGAGAGGATAAACATTTCCTTAACATCTCCCAATCTACTGTCACTCTACTTTCATGACCAACCAAAATAACAGGAAGCAACAAGTAAAAAGGACTTGATTTATCAGAAGAATTCTTCCCCAAGGAAACAAAGTCTGAAGTGAATTCTGATCGATCAAGAATAACCTTGAGGAACATTTCTTGGAAATTCATCGCCATCATGATCTGTCCACAAATAATCTGTGAATTCCTTGAAGTGAGTTAAGTATCATGAGTCAGCTAAAATGTCAAAGTTCACCTCATCTGAATTAAATCCCACAGATCCTGACGAGACAAGCTTTGTTTTCACATATCTGCCACGAGCCAAGTGGAGTTCCAGTCGCATTCTCTCAGCCTCTAGGGGTAGAGGTGCTTTAATAAAAAGACTAAATTTCTTATATATCCTGTCCTCAGGGACTGGACAAAATTCTATGTAGTAAGAGTGCAAATGGATCCAGTTCTCTGAGGTAGTCCATGGTTCCATCAATATAGCAGGAACAAGCATCTCATGCAGTTCACCTCGTGAATCCTCACCTGCCAAAAACTGAGAATATTCAACAGCTACTTTAAGAAAAGGGGATAGAAGGATTTGTGAGTTGTCTCATTTCAACCTTCAGAATCCTCAGAATCAGAAGAAGACAATACCAAGTCCTCATCTGAATCTTCTTGATGTGGCAAAAGAAAATTGCTTAGTGCACCCAATTTGTGCAATTGTTCAATTGCCTTAAGACAAGAATCTTTTTTAGCAGCTTCCTGTGAAGGTTGCGGTGTACCAACAATCAGATGTATAGGAGCATTTGAGGGTAATATTATGTGGCAGATAGTTCCTCCTACATCATCAAGGTAATAGAAATTTGGCTTCGGATCAAAAAACCTGCACCCAAAATAAACAATTCCAGGCATGCATATATTGGAAGAGAACCAAATTTACAGAGAAAAAAGATCTAAACAAAAATCTATAACTAGATCATACTCATCATGAGGGAGTTTTGAGCAATAATGATGCAATAATGAGATGCTATATGCAGAACTGACAGAAGCACCAGAGATATCAACTTTATATATATTTTCTTCAGGACAACCAAAAGTCTCACTGGATGTTCTTGAAGAAATTTCATCATTCATTCGAACTTCGTCTTTTTTAAACCTTTTTATTAGATCCAGCTCCCTCTGATTGCCACTGCAATATCAAGATCAATTTCTGATTTAGAAGTGAGATAACAAAACACAACAATAGATTGAGAGAATATATACATGTATACATATTGACCTGTCTACCAAAAAAGCATATTCCGACTGAGGCATTCGTGCCCGTCCTCTAGATTGTATAAAGCTAGAAACAGTTTCTGGCAGATCAAAGCGTATGACAAGGCAGCATGTCTGAATGTCAAGTCCCTCTTCACCCACTTTAGTTGCAATCAATAAATTCAACTGCCAAAACAGCCTTGACAATTAATTCGAAGCCCAAGTGTATATGGAATGGGTTTCAATAAAAACCACACTTCAATTACATGGAACAAACGAAACCTGAGAAACAATGTATTTGTTGGAAAGCAAATTGCACATTGGATATTAATAGAATATGTAAGGACTCATAAGGGATGAGTGTTGGAACTTGCAATCCATCTTGCACAAAACTAGCCGGCTTCTGCTAGGTCCAATACTCATTCCATTATAAGTCCTTATAATATTCCTTTAACATTCAATTTGTGACTTCCCAGCATACCACCTCAAGTGCAACTGGATTGCGTGGCTCACTTGGCCATCATTAACAAGTCAATTGACACTTGCCAACACACAGACTAATCAGCTAGATTCACTTAAGTCAGCATCAATAGGCTAGCTTCATTCATATTGGGGCTCAACGTAGGTTCCAAAATCTATAGCCCATTTTGACGTAAGCCTGGGATACAACGATAAAGATAATAGAGAAGAAAGATTTCTGAATATTATTCCATACGAAATACAGTGCATATATACTAGTTTACATAATAAGCATATTTAGTAAAGTGTTAATGTCCATTGGGCTGTATAGACATGGACTTGTAGGTACTCATGCTAAGTCTATGGACCCACACAAATGTGGGCTTACAAGGAATGAGTACTTAACATAAGGCTCTAATACTAGTTCACAAGTGTTGGAATCAATCTTGCACAAAACCAATTGGCTTGTGAAAGAACCAATGCTAGTTCCATTATAGGTCCCTCGCATATTCCATTACTGTCCATTATGGGATTTACTTCTCAACCAAAAGGATCTCTAATAATAATTCCTAGAATCAAGCTACTTTATTTAAATATTATTTCCTTTCCATGATAATCTTCTACAGCAATACAGTATGCTAATCTAGTCATCTATTTAACACCTTAAACATTCAGATTTCTGCATTGAGTTGCTCCCAAAACTTTGTTCTTATTATCATTTTGATTGTTGTCTTCATCAGCTTCTTAAGTTGTATGCTGTTACGCAGCCATAATGTCACAAGGGCATCATGACAGCTTCAAGGTTTCAAATCAAAACAATAAGTATGCTTAACTGACCAAATCGTGTCAAACCATTCCTAGTTTCTATATCCTTTATTTTTCCTATTTGTGTTGCTTAATGACAGGTCTAATAAATCCATCCAAGGAGTTCCAATTCCACAAAATGTACTAAATTAAACTGATGACACTTGCACTACAAAAAGCATATAATTTTCACTTTCCCTCAAACGACTAACTTTCAAATGGCAGAACATTCAGTAGTTAGGGAAATTTGTGTAAGCAATTAAGTATAACACCACATAGGGAATACTATATGGTATGATGTTAGGAAATAAAGTAATTAAGACTCATCATCCAGCTACCAAAGTAAATAAAGCAAGAAATGTTTGGTCAAAGTGATTTAAGCCCATTGTCACTGTTTTGAAGCCCAAAAAGTGCAAGTTCATAGTGCGGCTAAGGCCTAGAATCCCACATCAACATACAAGAAGATAGAAATCTATTTTATAAGGTCCCAGCCTCTAGTAAGTGAAGTAATGCAAGCTTGAAAGATTGGTTGTTAGAAGGGCCAACAAGGAACCTTGAATTATGGTCATTGCAAAAATACTTCCAACATTTGGAAGTTATTGGTAAGTAGACCGCACATTGGATAATAACAAAATACGAAAGGCAATTATAATGGAACGAGTATTGGACTTCGCATGAGTCAACTGGTTTAGTGCAATATGGGCTCTAATACTAATTCCTTATAAGCCCACATTTGTGCGGGTCCATAGACTTTTATGCCCAAACAGGCTCGATCTTGGATCACGTGTTTGAGCCCCTTTTAATAAAACTAGACCATTTTATGTTGGCCAAAGTGAGCCTAGTTGGTCAATCCATGTGTGCTGGGAGCGTCAAACGGCATTTTATTAATGAGCCAGGTGAGCTGCTCAGTCCACTTGCACTTGAAGGAGTGTTAGAAAGTAGATCCCACATTGGATAATAATAAAATATGAAGAGAAAAAGACTTAGCATAAACCAATTGGTTTTGTACAAAATGATTTCTAATACTTATTCCTTATAAGCACACATTTGTGCAGGTCCATGGATTTCAATAGAAGGAAACATCCAACTATGCAACAAAAATTGCAACTCTCCTTAAGCCTCTTGACAGTTAAGGCCAAAATTTTCTTTTCAAGTCCAAAAGGGTTTGGAAGCAATTCTACTTTGTTTTAAGATGCTAGTTGACAAAAATTACCAATGCCAACACCTTAATGATATATGAGGAGCATTACCTTTCCATTTCGGAACTTCTCAAGAATGTTGTTCATGTTCTTCCTAGACATGCATTTCAATCCAGAGTGAACCCCAACAAGAAAATCACACTTCCAAGATGTTAAAAACTTAAGATTTTGCAATATACATGAAAGAGATCTTGCAATGACAATCCTATTCACAAATATTATACCCTTCATATTTGGTTGTAACCTGACAAAAGAAACACATAAGTATCAAAGAAATGCAACTTCATCTGCTACTCTTTTTTTTCCATTAGCATTTCAATAAATGGCCAATGCTACAAGACAAGAATTCATCAATAAAGACCAATTGATTTTAGCACTAACAAACAATATAAGAACAATGGCATGTACTCTTATGTGAGTGAGATTGTTGCATTCTGATTTATGGCCCTAATCAAAACCAATGATTACCAATTATTTGATATAATCAATTTGGTTACAGATGTTCTACGAATAACAACAAATTAAAAGGAAATTATTGAAACAAGGCATTGTTTTGACAAGTTGTATTATCTATTACAGAACTGTGCACATATTAATCAAGCACAGTAGCAAACTTCCAATATTTTAAAAACTGTATGTATTATGTCAGATGAATATATGTAAGGGAGCAAAGCTTGCCCCAGCATGCAATCAGTTTCATCAAACTAACAATGAACACAAATTAACCATACTCAAAAGAATGTTTCAAAAAAATTCTATGAAAAAAGTGAAATAACTGACCTGAAGGTGAAAAGAATTTGAATAAGGCATAATAGCTTCTTTGAGAAAAATGGCTCATTTAAAGCCTCTAATGAAATTATATCAGATGCAACACCATCTACAAGAAAAGAAAACACAACATTTGCGTCAAATTGCAATCTAGCTCTCTTTCATTGAAACTTCTGACTCCAGCACCACCTTACGTAAGCCCAAAAGGGAAAAAATAATCTAACACAATTTATCAGCATTCAACAAGACAGAATGTACTGCCAACATAATCTGGAGCCAAGAAATGATCACATATGGTTTGATATATTTCAACAGTGACCAGACTAAATCAGAAAGTTCAACTATGGGAAAAAGAAAAGGCATTAAGCTTTGCTTGTAGCCATATACTAGTTGTCAAATAGAGATTCGAATCAAGTGCTGACCTACACACATTGCAGACCAAAATAACAAATTAGCCGCTACAAGTCTTAGTTTTCAGAAGGGATTATCAACTCTCGAAATGTTGCTCAAAACATAACCTCAATAAAAAGGTATGAAATGCAGAAAACAATAGCAACTGAAATAGGTATACCAAATTGGAATCATGGAATGTCTCGCATAATTCCACAAAACGAAGAAATGGAAACAAAATGCATAATATATTGACAAAGATGGACAGATAAGTGTCAGTACCTTGAAGAATGTGGATACAAATTCATTGTAATTGATATTCTAATCCAAGGTGCATATATACCCATTAAAAAGAACTCCCATACAAAACTGAATCAATATTTATAGTTTATATACCCTGTCCTATGCAAAAGAAATTGAAAATCACCTTTATTTGCAAATTATCATTCTTTTATTTTTAGTTTTTAGTTTCAAACTTATCGGGTCCCAAAAACCTGAGAAGGAAAAGATTTGGCATTCCATCAATTCTATCGATTCCTTCTCAATTCAACTAGTTAAGGAATTATTTGCAAGTGGGCCCACAGTTCAATTGTGAAGAATTTTAACATAACTGAACCAGAAATAAATACAGACACATACCTCAATCAACCTGAATTTCAAGCTGGGTGCCATACTTTTTAATGTCATTTTGCAAGAGAAACCAATCAAACAAGGAAACAAAATTTAAGTTCAGAAGAAAAAAAAATTCATAAGAATCTACTCCTAACCGGTGAATAATTTAAATCATATACATCCATCTCATGATTTCCTCTACAATTTCTAGATGATCAAAACAATCACCTGTAGGAAAATGGAAACAGCATAACAGTGGGTCAAAATATCACCGCTACAAACACAGCAATGCTACCAAAAAAATTAGCTTTTAACCCTGGACTAAATTTTTTTATTTACTGGATCAATTTGTACAGTTCAATATGCATTAACAGGACTGCAAGCAACCTTGACCCTTCTGGTTACCTCTGCCTCTTAAGCCTATACTAGTACAACTGGCAAAAACAACTCAAAACCTAGTCTTAGTATTTAGATCTGGATGCGAATTATATCTTAATAACATAAGATTTTAAATAGAGTAAAATTTTAAAAATTTAGAGTACCTTTTGTACAAACAGCATCAAAGCAATTTGCAGCTTGAGCTAAATATCTATCACAAACAGAATCATCACTGATATTTCCTTCCACTTCTATTAGTGCAGTCCACTTGGAGTGATCTCCACTCAAAAGTATTTGACAAGCCTTCACAAAATTATTAGAGGGAAAAAAACAGAAAGTTAAAATCTACTGGCAGAGTCAATTGCATAATAAATCTACAAACCAGAGATTAAATTAGGGGACAAAAAAAAAGGGATAAGTTACATTAATTGGATGCAAGAAACATCCAAAATTTAATCCAAACCAAAAAAATTCTGATTTCTCCCCTTAATTATCTCTCGTTTTTATGCCATTGAAGATAAACAGGAAGAGAAAAACCATGTTTTTATATAGCATATTAACAGAGGAAAATTGACAACATTAAGCATGAAAGCTAAACCTCGCTATCTTGCCTCCAATTTTCCTAAAGCCTCAATGTGAAGATGTTGTATCAGGCACAGATTATAAATTCATTAATCAACTAACCCAAGTTTCAGTTGTAACAAACTTATATATCCCCACAAACTAGATGGAATTCAAAAATATATATATCCTAAAATTTTTCAAGCACATAGACAGTCTTTCAGTATCTTCTCATTTCACACACTGATCACCAGTTCATTCAACGGCTTACGAGTCACGGCATTAGCATGTTCACATAGAAATTTGCACGGAATCTCTTTAAAACTGAACACAATTGTAAGTTATTAGCATTATTCTGAATATTTTGAACTACTGAGACAAACAACTATTTGAAATTGGGAAATCCAATAATATATATAAATAAATAATACACACGCGCAAGCAAAAAAATTCACAGCTCACACCAAAGAAATGTTTATTGATACAGAAGCCAATGACTAAAGATAAGAAATAGATAGAAAAAGGCTTGATCAGGTACCACAAGGACTCACTTGTAATGCTCCCCGAAGGCCAAGACTTTCCAAACAAAATACCACATTATCATGCATTCTATTGAGCAATTTTTTGGTATTTCGAAGACCCTGAAGACTTTGACAATCACTTGCCTTCTTGTGAAGTTCAGACATAAGCTTTCCGTGTCACAAAAAATGAGAAAGTAAACCAAGCCTGAATAAATGAAAAACAAATGATGAAACCACACATAATAGCAACATACCATGCACTTTATATCCTCCAGTTCACTATAGCAAGTCACTCTGGAACTAGAAGTGGACAAGCAGTTCGCAACAGGACCGTATAGATAAATTTTAACCACAGGAGATGACACAAAACTTTCCAAATCTTCATCAAATCCAACTGAATAAACCTAAAGGAAAGAAGAAATGCATATTCAAGCTCAGATATTGATATTATTACTGAAGAACAAGAATGATATGATTTGATAAAGGTACTTCAAAAACAGGATCTCATCCAAAAAGAGTCCACACTAAACTCCACTTCAGCAGTAGTTAAATAAGCAGATGGTGTGCAAACTTTAACCACCTCCCCCCAACACACCCCACCCCACACTGCATTCATCATGAGTTCAAAGTTTTAAAACTAACCAATCCAATACAATAAGCATGCATAACTAGAGCAAATCTATAAAATGGGATTTCTTCCTGCATTGCCTTCTACGAACAAAGAGATAAAACAAAGTTGACTTCCATTCAGTGCACATCAAAATGGAAAAGATAGATGGATCAGTAATAACATGGGTAGTTCCATCAATCCTTCACTCATGTATGTAAACTGAACTGTTCTTTGAGCAGGAGTTTGCCTTTCAAATAAAACAACCAGTAAACATTGAATTTCTTCACAATGGTTGATGTCAAGAGAAAGAAAAACAAGCATTATATAAACCCAAGAAATATCATACACTGGCTTTTTCCACAACCCACCTTAGCATTGAGTAAATTTTCAAGGCTATTGATGCTTTTGGGTAAATTTTCTTGACTTGAGGCACCTGAAAGATAAAAGATACAAAGGAATTCACAAAACAATGAATCAGAAGATGGCTGTCAACAAGAGAAAACCGAAACCACACACTTGAACATCTGTTAGGTTATGATGACTTGGAGTAAGAGACATGAATTTGGTAGAGCTAGCAGCTATGTTTCTTTCTTTGCTTTGTTTCCATATTAGAAGGAGAAAAGTAATGCAAGCACAAGATGCAGGAGCAAGTATAGGCATAAATCTAAAGAACAACCTAAATGCACAATTATCACGCAGGAGATCAACACAAAAGGAACTATAAAAATATGCATCAAGATATATTTTAGGCTGTAGAGATGGAAGGATAAGATAATATCTTGTTTTAAGCACATTTTGAAGTTTGACAGAACATGTCACTTTGTTCCAGTTTATGCAGAACAAAAGGTCAAACTGGTGATTTCACCTTCAGGATCATGAGAGTAGAAGAACAAAATAATAATAAAAGTTGCAACTTCTTTTTTAGCAGTTTTGCATCTTAAACTATTTCACAATAGATCTTAGAAGGCAGGAAAGGCTAGCAAAAAGATGTGGAGAGAATTACGTTGATCAGGCTGCCGTTGTTACTTTAACTTTATTAGTTAATTTTGCAGAAATTATGGACCAATGGAAATGGAGCTTGGACATGCACGGGTACATGAATCATCAAGCATTGAAGCATCTACCATTCTTTTCTACATCTCTTTTTAAATCCATTCTTTACTACATGTTTAAGCCATTCAGCAACTAAAATATACTAAGTTCACTTAACTTTTCGGTTACAAGACATTGGAGCAAAGAAGCAAAGAGATCAGCCCCAGTAGTCTTTTGGTACAAAAAAAAAAAGAAACAGAATAGATATAATGTCTTGTAAACTCAATGCACCACAAAACAAAGAAAAAATGCACCCAAAAGATATTTCCTTTGTATTTATCATGTCAACCAGTACTATGATTCATGAAGAGTAAAATTACAGGCAGTTAATACAACAGCAGTAAAAGAAACTTGTTATGGACATGAGTCTAAAGGTTCCTAATTAGTGCATAATTCCTTTTAGTTAGCTATTTTCCTTATTACTGTAGGATTCCTTTTAGTTAGCTACATTCCTTATTACTTTAGATTTCCTAATTATGTAACAATTCTAGTCATAAAACGGCAAGTCAGTTTCAATCAAAACTAGAGATGTAGGGACTCTCTCTAATGAGTCTTGAGGTGGGAACTCTCTCCAATGAGTTTTGAGATGGGATGCTCTCTCCAATGAGGTCCAAGGTTTTCAAGTTCCCTATGATGAGCTTGTGTTATCTAATATCTAGGTATAATAGGAACGATGGTGGCTGTCCATAATAGACCCATGACACGATCCTAATCCGGGGTTCATAACAAAACTAATATAATTACAGTTAATATCAAACACCTAGACACATTGAAGTGAGAACCCAAGAATAAATATATATGGTTGTATTACCTTTCCCCACAACAGGAGATGCAGTCATGCCAAATATATGAGGAAGTTTTCCTTCATTAGTTTTGTAGAAGACCTACATTGTCCAAATAATCAAGCACAGAAAGTAAGAAAATGTAAATTGATCATAATCCATGACCTTTATGGTGTGTGTTATAGGTTAACCTTAAAACACAAAAAGCTGGGCAAATCCTTACTTTCATTATTTGTGCATAAGGATGACTGCTTTTAACTTGCGCATGATGGCATTCATCAAACACCAGTAAAGCAATTAACTCCATCTTGATGAAGCTGTGACTTAAGGCATACAGTAGTATCTGAGGGGTCATGACAAGAACCTACATAAAACATTAGATTTTTCATCATCAAAAAAGGGTTATTGCCATCAGCTTTTATTTCCATAGGTATACAAAGGTCAATTTCATTTCTCTATTATATTTTTGTTTCCTTGTATTAGTTAACTAAGACTCTAATAGGAAGGAGAAAACAATAGAATGGCAATTAAATGTTAAATGAGTAAAATATTCATTCTGTAAATGCTAGTGTGGTGGCAGTAAGAAAGTGAAGGTTCCAGTGAACGCATGGTGAGCAATTGTAACAATAACTGTGATACTAGAGTTGGTGATGGCACAGCAGCGATTGTGGTGGTGGCACAGCAGCAGTGCTTCTGGTGTTAGCAGTATGGTTGGTGTCATGGCAGCCAATCAGGTATTAGAAGATGGTGTCTATGTTACTTATGGCAATGAACCTGACAGTATCGATGCAAGTGGAATGGCTACTTTCTTGAGGCAGTGTGAGGTGGTGTTGCAGGTACAGTGCTCCAACACATGGCAGGATGGTCAAATTACTTTCTCAAAAAATAATAACCACCAATTCTGAACGGTTATGATTCCAAAATGGTTATGGTCCAAAAAAATGCAGTACCAAATCCAAAGTGGACTTTGACGGTTACTGTTACAGTTCTCAACAGTTATGGTTATGGTTCTCAATGGTTCAAAACCAGTGGTTCAAATGATTGGCCAAACCTACCCCAAGGCCTTACATCATTTTATCTCCACCTTTGTTAAGGTCGCATATTAAGAAAGGCAAAGAATTACTGTCCGACAACACGTTGAAAATTGAAAATGAAACTCATTAACCACTGCAACTACCTCATATTGTTCAATCTCTCTTTGCCAGTCACAATGGGTCTTCAAGTGCTTCGAGCTCCCACAGTAGATACCAACCTTGAAATCAATAGATTCTTCTATAACCCTGGCTTGCTACAAAATGAGACCAACATTATTGAAACCATGAATACTCAATAGGAAACGGCTAATATAGCTGCTTAGCCATAGCATGTATGCTGGCCAACTTCACAACATGTGGCTTCAAAGGATAAATCTACAAAATATTCATTAAAAATGTCCAACTCTTGTGCATCAAGCTGAATTACAAAAATAATATATAATCATCGACGCAGCATTAAGGAATACCATGAAAGGAGTAAACATGACCAATGACCATCCCATGCATTATCTTTTGGTGAAGGGCTCGATTATCATTATTGTCAAATGTCAACATATTCCCTAAAACTCTTTTACATCTTCAAAACCTTGAGCAGCTTTTAGTGTACTACTTTTTTTTTTTCATAACTCCTTTTATTAGAGTACTTAATTCTACTATTTCCTATGTGCTAGATACTCAAAACTGAAGATCTTAGGAAGTAGATGTATACTCAAAAGTGATTAAAAAACTATATGAGTCCCTGTTATTCTCGAGGACAAAACATGGGGTCAACCCTATGAATCTTTTCTGCCAAATATTCACTATGATCAAGTTGGAATCCGTGTAAACATAGAAGAAGTGGGAAATAAAGTATAAAACAAGGATGAAACTAAAACTTGATAAACAAGTCCAGTATGGAACCTGGAACTTTTAATCAAGTCAAGCTCCCAGTTACAGGCATTCATCTCTTCCAAATACATGAACAAAGTATGAAAGAACATTATAGGCAAATTGAAAAGCTAGAAGCAGAAAAAAGATGTCACCTGCTGAACGAGGGCAACCGTAGGCGCAAGAAAAACACATACATTCTTTTGAGGTTTCCTTATCAAGTATCCCAATTCGTAAATAAGCAACACAGCAATGTGGGTCTTGCCACAACCAGTCCCCAGATACACAACTATGTTCTCCTCCAAAGCTTTCTTGCATAGTTCCAACTGATATCTTAAGAATGAACAAAAACAACCCCAAATTCAATTTCCTCAGTACTTGTGTAAGAAAATAGCAACTTCAAAAATTATGAATTCCTGATCATTAAGAAAAGCACTGAAACTATATAATGGCTTACTTTCTTGCTATTTTTCTGGGATCTTTCTCGGGATTTAGAGGTCTTGAAATGGTTTCCACTCCGGTATCAGCAACTTGAGAGGAAACGCACGTTTCGCTGGCAACTTCACCTTCTGGCATACGGGTACGCGCAAAAGGAGACGAGAAGCAAGGGTAGTGAAAGATCGAAAATATGAATTGAATAGATAGATTCTTAAGTATTGCATTCACAACCAAAAACTACAATTTTCCTCCTATATTTTCATTTAATTTATATTTGTTGCTATGTATAGGAAAATTAATAAATCATGTCTATTTTTTATCCTAATTACAAATTATGGCTATTTTTTATCCTAATTACAAATATACGTGAATACTGAAAAAACCAAAAGAATTCAATTTATTTTGCTCAAATTCAAACTAAAGCCCACCTATATCCCTCAAAGCCATAGATAAAAATCAGCTAAATCATAGAATTTTTCTATACCTGGTAACATCCGAACTTATTCTATCATTTATTTCAGATTGATATTGCAGTTTCTCAGTTCTACACGTCAATCTAAACCTTAATTACATTTTACTTAGATTTTTTAGAGACCAAAAGACTTGAGATAAGACTTAAAACAAAACTAAAAGTCAAATCAACTCAAACCAAATTCAATTACAAACCAATAGCATTTTGACCAGAAGTCAAAGTCAGAGTTAAACCAGACTAGTCAAAGTCAAAAGTCAACATCCAGTCAAAAGTCAAAATCCAGTCAAAGACACATGGCAATTAGACGTCGCCGTGTAGTACCGACAGCAAGGATGCTGACCTTTGTTTTCTGTCTCTTAGCAGGTGTTGACGCTTAATTTTTATCAAAAAAAAAATATCGATGATGATAAAATGCTCAAACTCGAAGAGATTTCCAGAGTCTCAATTAGCTCAATTCTTTTTCGCTCTCCACATGTTTTAAATGTTTTCAATCCACAAAATTTCTCTTCTTTCAAAATATTAGAGTCTTTTATTTTTAATTTTTAATTTTAAAGATATTCTGAAAAAAAGAGAAAAAGCAAAAGAAAAAGGAAAAATTGAATTTTAATGTTTATTTTAATTTTATTTTTATCTTCAATTTAAAAATAATAATAAAATAAAATGTGATTAAAAATATATAATTTAATTTTAGTTTTAATTTTAATTTTAAAGTAAAAATAATTTGATGAAAGAAGGGAGGAATTTGGGTAAAATAGGAGAAGAAAGGGTTAAATTGAAGAGAATTAGAAGTAGGAAAGTACGGTTGAAAAAGGAAGAAAAAGGCGGGGCTGAAACGAAAGAAAACTGAAAAGAGGGGTGGAAAACAAAAATCTAAAAACGGCGTCGTTTTGTTAGGAAGGAAGGCAAAAAAAATAATAAAATAAAGATGAAACGCAACGTTTTAAGTTGAAACGCTGCAGCACTTGTCGAAACGCAACTGAAGCTTGTGTTTAAATCAGAAAAGAAAAGAAACAAACAGGAAGGGGTTGAAGATGAAAGAGAGAAGGAGAGAGGGAGGAAGACAGTAAATGATTGTGAGTTGCAGAGAGAGAAAATAAACAAAACAGAATGATGAGGACGAAGGAAGGACGATTCTCAGAGGCGCAGACGAAGGAACGCAGATGAGAGGAAGAACGGACCATGACAGCAGCAATAATGGGTCTGGAGGCTATAAAAGCAAAAGCATGCGGAAGGAGGGGGAGTCTGAAGCTAGGGAGAGAATTTCCAAAGAGTAAGAAGAAGCTTTCGGCAGAAATTTAAAAAAATTGTGTTAGGTTAGAGAGTGTTTATTTCTGATTTTTGTAAAAACAATTCGAGATTCTTAATTTAACGTTCATTTGAATTTGAGAATCAGTTTGTGCTTCAATTTTTTTCATGTTTTGAAGTTTAAACTGGGTTGAGAAAGCTAGAAAGAATCTGGAACTTTGTGTAGCTTCTGGCAATAATCTGAGGTACCTTTAACTCTCTTTTCTATTTATATTTCAATTTGAAGATGAATGGGATTATATGGGAACCAGACTGAATATATGTATGAATTTATTTTTGTTTCTGATTTTGATTCCCTTTAGTTTATCTAGCTTGATTTTTCTGTGAGCTTCATCTCTCTTTGTGGTTGTTATGTTTTATTGTTAGATTTTGCTTATTATTGTTTGGATTGGTTTCTTAGATTGCCTTCATTTCTGTAGTCTGCCAGTAATGTTATTATGGTTCAGTCTCCATCCCTGTTGATCTATATTGTTCCCATCTTATCTTCTGCAGTTTGTTTATTCAGCTTGTGGTTCATCTTATCCACTGCTTACATTCCTTATTTCATATTATTTGTTTAAGATAATTCAGATTGGCAATAGGTAATCATAATTTGTAGCTGTTAATCATTGTACTGTTATTGATGATCATGAGTTTGTTGAGTTTGCCATTGATTTGCTTTGATTATTCTTCATGTTGACTTCATTTCTCTCAATCTGCTAGGAATGTTACTATTGTTTAAACATCATTTCTTTTAAATAAAATGAAAACCAGTCAAGGAATTTTGTCATATGGTTCTACCTTATTATGTTATTTGGTTTAACAAGTTGTTAGTTATCTAATTTCAGCTTCAACCTTGTCTTGTCATTGTTAATCTTTCTGCCATGAGACTTGTTGTTTTTGGATGTTTACTACTGGTTAAATGTTTGGATTTCTAGTTTATATTTTGTAATCATTGATGTTATTAGTATTTAGCTGGGATTCATGGTTGTTGTTTTTAACCAGTAATATAAGGAATGGTTGATGATGACAATCTGCACTGTTTAAGTTCAATCTAAGATTATTTTCGCATCAAGTTAGATTTGGTTTAAATCTGCTTTGCATATTTGGAGTTGACAGTATGTTTGTGTTGTGTTTTGCTATTTATCGAAATTGTTCCTAAATGATATCCAAGTTATGCTTAGAAAATATAGATGGTCCACATTTTGCTCAATTAATTGTTGTTATTGTTTCTGTCTAAAGAGTTTATGATTTGGTGCAGTCCTCTTGGGATCTTGTTTCCTTGATTATTTTACCAAAGATTGTTTGTTTACATGCTTATCACTTTATTAGAAATCTTAGTCTACAATCTAGTTGCAAATCAACATCTCACATTTATATTCACCTTCACAAATATTGGCCTGAAACAGATTATATCTAGGTTCATTCATTCTGTGTTGTTGTTATTCTGTATTGGCTTATGTGAATTCTATCACATTGCAAGTTGCCATAGTCTTCTTATTGCATAAATTTGCTTCAGTCTCTAATTTTATGCTTATCAAGCAAAGTGTACTAAGCTAGGTTATGGTTTTTGTGATTTGTCACTCTAAATCCCATGTAGTAAGTTTGTCAAATCATAAATCTCATATATTCAGCTGTTAGTTTAATCTATGTTGGTGGATTTTGTTGTGAGGTCAGAAGTTGCAGGCAACTTAGTTGATTGAATCACTATAAGTATTCATGCATTCTGGTTTAAAGATTAATATTCACATGACTGTATTTTGTTCATCTTCAATATTGCATTTGTTAATGATTGTGACATTTGTTGTGACAAGGTCAATAATATTGTTATATGATTTCTATTGTGACTAGAATGTGAATGATAGTATTGATTTGGTTTGTGGAAACATGAAACTGTCATAGGAGGGTCAGGAGTCTTGTTGAGACTAGTCATATTTTAACTTCAATAATCATTTCATGTAAGTTATTTTCAATGAAGCTTAAAAGGGGATTTAAACAATACTATGATTGAATTCACATTGCTGGTCTAATTTGCTGTGAAATTGCTAATCTCAAAATTGAGAATATGCTATTTTCAGGTTGTTGTGCTTCTATTTTATCAAGTTTGTATATTCCTAAGATTATGAAAGTATTGTTGTTGCTTGGCTTGGACTATCTTATTTCAATTTAATCTCATATAAATTGCTCTGCGGCTATGTTTGTGTGAAAAGGATGTTTTTGGATGAAATAAGCATAACGTGGGATTGTTTTGGGAATTTTTGAATGTGGACTATTTTGTAATTTACCACAAACATTAGGACTGATTCGTATTTCTTGTTATCTTCTGTAAGTGGATTATATTTAGGGTAGATTATAATGGTAAAATATCTAATTTGGTTCGTGGGGCAGTTTGTAATTTTTTCAAAAAAAAGTTGAGGGACTAAATCAGAATTTTACATGTCTTTGCACCAAAATGTTTATTTTGCACCAAAATGTTTATTTTGCATGTTTTAAATATTTGTTGGATTGTTTTAGGATGATTGCATGTTTTAGGGACTATTTTGGTAATTTTCTTAATTTTAGGACCTATTTGCAATTTGTCTAAATTTTAAGGATCTTTTTGTAAATATTTTATGTTTGTTTTAGTTTGCTTAATTTGGGTGTTTGGGTTTAAATTGGGGATTAAAAGAGTAGAATGTAAATTTTTAAGACCTGTTTGTAATTATTTTCTCCAGAATTGGAGAAAGAATAATTAGATCTAACGGGTTGACTGTTTAATTTTTCGCATTTTATTTATCCGCAATTTTGCCGTTTTCTGTAATATGTTTGCGCAAACGATATTAATCACCGAATTAGGAACATCGTTAGTCTACTTTTCGAAAATAAAATCTTAACTTAAAAGTTGGAAAACGAATTTGGTTTCAAAGGCCAGTAAATCTAGGCGTTAGTCGAAATGAAATTTCGGCTAACGTACCCAACCCTCTTACCCGAAATTTCTGGTTCAGACTATACTTTATCCAAAAAAATAAAAACTGAATCAATTTTCAAAATAAAATTTGGTTTAAGTTTTTTGTAAAGAAAAACTAGTTCTTGAAGGGTAGCTACTTGAAAATTGTTTTTAAGATCGACTAATTTCGACACCGCATCCAAAAAATGTTTTGTCATTTTAAATTTATTTCTTTTCGGCTTATAAACTGAAAAAACCGGAATATAGATTTCATCAGCAGGTTTTCTGTTTAACAATGATCTAGATTTTGGAGATCTGCCATTTTGCCCCCTAATTAGGCAAATGGAGGAGATAAGCTGCATTGATGGCATTGTGCTGATAGAAACCCCACGAAGTTTTGACAGAGTGGGCTTAGGTTTTAATGATTGGACCGTTTCTCCAATCATCACTTTTTTTTTTAACTTTTTGAACTTGATGCTTTCTTGCACTGTTGACACTTTATGGCATGTACTTGATATTTTTCTCGAGTATCGAGCTTGGTTTATTTCTCAAGTATGGCCGGTTGAAAAGCTGAGAGGAACACTCTACTAAGCGAACTAAAAGAGTTGACTCAAGATTTGATTGACAATAGTGAAGTGAATGAGGAAGAGATAAAGATGACTCCTAAGGTGACGGAGTCTGACATTGCCCCTTGTAAAGAGCGGGAGGTCTAAAATTTTTTTTTGTCTATTTGAATTTTTTACTTAACCCTTTTTGTTTTGGATCTATGAATTTTTTCCTTCCAAGTATAATTCTGCTTTTATTCTTATTTTATTTTTTAACTTTAACTTTTGCCTAATTTCGGGTTTTCAACTTAGCAAGCTACTCATTTTTGCCTAAACCACCTTTTCGGGTTTTTAACTTAGCGAGCTTTTATTTTTTTTTCTTTTTGCTCTAATTTTTGCCTAAACCACCTGAAGACGGTCCGGCCTTTCCGGTTTACAAGCCGAAAAGACAAAAAATTATCAAAAACAATTTTTGGGATCGATGCCGAACTAGTCGGTTTTAAAAACATTTATTTTGAGTCGCCACCCATTCGGGAATCGGTTTTCATTTTTTAGAAAAACCAAATTTTATTTGTGAAAAATTGACTCCGTTTTATTTTTGGATAAAGCTAGGTCTTGAACCAAAAATTCCGAGTAAGAG
>CANUEY010356475.1:0-15283 GCA_948099555.1 Croton setiger
ATTTCGGCTAACGTACCCTACCCACTTACCCAAAATCTCGGTTCGGATTTTGTGCCTTATCCAAATTTTTCAAAAACGGAGTCAAATGAATTTTTATGGTTTTTGTAAAAACCGGTTCCCGATGTGGGTGGCGACTCAAAATGAATTTTTAAGACCGACTAGTTTCGGCAACAACCAAAACGGCTTTTATCGCCTAAACCCATTATTCGGTTTCCGAAAAACCGAACCTTTTTCAAAAAGAATCAAACCTTTTTGAAACCCGTCTGTTTGAAAGAACTTTCTTTTGCTAAAAGAAAATCTAGAAAACTAACCCGCGAGAAAAACCCTCACTGTTCAAAGAGAGGTATCTTTCCGATTACTGTACGTCTACAGTATGTGTGACGTATGTTAAAAAAAAAGGCATCTTTTATGACATAAGAGTATAGTAAGAGGTGTTACAATGATGTTGTTGTCCCGAATTGAATCTGTTTCAGTTGTTGTGATATAGCATTTAGGGTTGCTTTGATTCTAGACCAAGTCATTTGTTATATTCTGCTGGAGTTGTTGATGATAGGATCTCATTTGCCATGACTGACCTTGTTAACTCATGTTGGTTTCTTTCTGTTACCCCCAACTCATGGTCATGTGCATTATAGTCAAGATATTTTGCATCTCACGTTTGTTTAAGTCCCTTTTCTGGTTCACAAGTATGATGCAGTTATGTAGAGATAGTTTATTTCATATGTTGAATTTTCTGTTGGAAATCTTGCTTGAGTAGGATCAATGAGTCTGCATGTTGGGTATGTCATCTGTTTGCTTCTTTGTTGCTTCTGTGAATTTGGATGAAACAACTGGGTGTAATTGTATCTTGATAAGGGTTACATCAGTTACAATCTTGCTCATTCTTGCTCTTGGATGTTATTTCTGATGGTAACATAGTATATGAGTTGTCGTTTCTGTTTATGATAGATTATGCATAAGCTGCTCCTAGTTGTGCACAACTTGTTTTAGTAGTTGATCCAAAATGATGAGCTTTCTGTTGAAAGTCCTGCTTGAGCAGGGTCAATGAATTTGCATGTTTAAACCTGTTGTCTACCCGTCTTTAGTCTCCAGTTTGTATGCATGTCATGTAGGATGTCCAGTCTGCTTCCATGATAAATAGTATGCAGTCTAGTTAGACAGCTATCATTGTTGCATCCCATTTAACACTTGCTGTCCAGTATTTGTTACAAACATGTTCTGCCTCCATTGAATTAACTTTATGTTGAAATCATATGAACCTCAAATGTATGTGCAGTCTGTAACCTTGAATCATTGCTGTTGAGTATCAATTCCATGAGAGGATCAGTTTATTGTTGTCTGCTTTGAAGATAAAGACTTGTTACTGGTTGCATTTTATGCTGATGCTCATTAAATTGTTTATGAGTTTGCATCTCATTTAGGATTTAACTTGTGGCCTTCTTAAATATGTCGATGTTCCCCTTACTTTTTTGCTCTTGTGGGGCTACCTTGCATGAATCAAATGTTATGTTGGTACAGCCTGTACATGTAAGGCTGCTGCATGAAGAAACTAAAAAGAACATATCATAAGTTATATCACATGTTGTTTGGTTGTGTTGATTCTACTGTGTTTTCCATTTCATGAAAATTGTTGATATGATTTAGATTGCATGTAGGCAGTCTCATCTCCATTGTTTATGGATTGATGTGAATGGTGTTCATTGTGATTATCCTTTTTTGTTTCAATTTCCATTTTGGCCTGTCTTGTTTTGTATGTCTCTGGTTGGCTGCATGACATGGAACTATAGTGGCATTGTAGGGAGTATTAATGGATTGTTTTAAATAATATTGCATGATTAGAGGCAGTTTATAATTTTGGCAAAATGTAAGTACTAAATTGTAATTTCATAGAAAGTGTTTCCAAATGTTATTTTTTTGCATGCCTTATTGTTTGATTGATTATTTTGGTATGAATTGGAGCCTGTTTGATAAGTTTTCAAAAATAGGGGCCAAAATGCAATTTTCTGAAAATACGAGGACCAAATCGTAAGTTTTCCATGTTTCAACCAAATTGCCAATTTGATGCCTTTTATGTGTTTATAAACTGATTTAAGCCAATTTTGCAATGAAAACTTACTTTTGGGGCTGTTTTGTAATTCTGCAAAATATGAGGACTAAAATGTAATCCTACATATTTTGCATTTAATCGCCAAATTGATGTGTTTGCTTATTCTATATGTTGTTTTGTGAAATTTGGATGGCCGAGGGCCAAGAGAGTAATTTTCCCTATCTAGGGACCTTTTTGTAATTTTCACGACTCTTAGGGACTAAATTGTAATTTCTTGTGAGTGCTTTAAATAGTTAATTTTAGGGGTCGGGATTTAATTTGGGGATTAAATGGGTAGTATGTAAATTTTAGAAATCGTTTGTAATTATTTTCTCCGGAATCGGAGAAAGAATATTTTAGAACTAAGGGCTGTTTAATTTTTTTGTGATTTAATTTCCGCAATTTATTGCTTTCTGTTTTGTGTTTGTACAAACGATTTTAATCACCAAAATTGCAATGTATGTTTCAGGTCAGCAGTCTGAGTGAAGTACTGACGCTTCACTCGTATATGCTTAGGTCGGTACAGCTGAAGCCTAGGCCGCTCTCCCTCTCACCACGTCATTTGTAAATGTTGCATATAGTTTTGGTTTATGGTTTGTTATGTAAGCATAATTATAAGTTTTTGGTATGTAAATGTACGATGCTATGTTTATATTTCCTTTGGATAAACAGATGTTTATATTCATATTTTGTTATATGTAAATTATATGAATGAGGACGTTTTATAAATGCAGAGTAAAGCATGTTAATCAGAGATAAAGGTAAGAGAGTTTGTATAACATACCTTGCTATATGTTACAAAATGAATGATGTGAAATATGTTAATAGGACTAAAAAGAGATAGTAAAATGTTATAAAAAAATGCCATGTTTTATGACATAAGAGTTCAAGTAGAGGTGTTACATTTATTTAGTATCAGAGTTGGTCTACGGCCTCGCAAGGCCTAGTTGTATGCATGATATGTGAAATCATTCATACACATTGTTTTGACATATGACATATATATATAGGATCATGGAGTATATAAATGATACTCAGAGGGGAGAGGGTTCAGCTGGCCCAGTATTGTCTGTTGAAGGTTCCTTTGAACCTCATGCATTTGGCCCTGGTAACATGCCTCCTACTAAAAGAAAGAACTTTAAAAAGGTCCATAAGTTAGATGCAGTAGACCTCTTCGGCACCACAGATCCGGCAGAGGCTGAGGCTTGGCTTAAGCGTACAGAGAGGATCTTCTTTATGATGGATAATACTCCGGAGGAAAAGTTTGATTATATCATATCACTTCTCCAAGGGGATGATACATTTAAGCGGTGGGAGACAGTCCCAAACTCTATGGCTAGACCAGCAGTATTGATTTGGGATGATTTTCTGTACGAGTTCAGAGAGAAGTACACACTAGAGGTGTATCGGGATTAGAAAACAGCGGGATTTCTTCAACCTCAAGCAGGGGAGCATGTCTATAGCTTATTATGAGATCAGCTTTACTCAGCTATCCCGCTATGCCAACTCCATAGTGGCGTCTGAGATGGACAAGTGCCGTAGGTTTGAGGATGGTTTGAGGTAGGACATCAGGTCTCGAATCACACCTTACGATATGAGTAGCTTCGCAGATCTATGTACAGCTATTATCCGATCAGAGACGTTAGTTATAGAGAGGCCACAGTTTGCTCCCCGACTTAAGAGAGAGGGAGCGGTACAGATAGAGGACATGACTAGTTTCCGTAAGCATCCATATCAGAGGCCATCTGTTCCATCGGGTTTTTAGGGCAGATCACAGGGGAATCCAGGTGGTACATGGTAGTTTTCAGAGGGGTGGTTCTTTCATCAGGGTAGTATAGGCAGAGGGCAGGTACAGACTCAGCCGAAACCGAAATGCACATATTACGGCAGACCCCACTGTGGGGAACACCGACGGTACACCGGAGCGTGCTACTTGTGCGGTGAGCAGGTACATTTCTTTAACGACTGTCCCAAGAGACGAGAGTTGGCTTAGGTACCATCATAGTCATTGGTTCAGATTACCCGTGCTAGTGGGGCCGGGTTAAGGTTTGGCAGAGGTCGTGGTAAAGGCAGAGGGCAGTTCAACCAAACTAGGGGTGGTACAGGCAGAGGCAGCGTACAGCGGACTACATTGCAGGCACCTGCTCAGGCTAGAGTTTATACATTGACCAGAGATGAGGCGTTGGCAGCTCCAGAGGTTATAGCTGGTAAACTTTCTTTTAATAACTCTAATATTTTTGTTTTTGCATTGATAGATCCTGGATCTTCACATTCATTTATATCATCCCACATGTCATCCTAAATACCGAGAGAGCCTAAACACTTAGAGTATAACCTTATAGTACATACACCTTTGGGGGAGATAGAGAGAGTGAAACACATATACCCAAATTATGAGATTATTATTGGGGAACAAGTGTTGCCACCAAATTTGATTTTGTTACCCTTTCATGATTTTGACATCATATTGGGTATGGATTGGTTGGCACGACATCGAACTAAGGTCGATTGCTATGCCAAAGAGGTTATCTTAGAGCCTTCAAGGCAGTCACGGGTTATTTTCTACGGGGAAAGGCAAGCAGTGCCGAGTTGTTTGATTTCAGCTATCACGACATTCAGTTTGATTTAAAGGGGCTGTGAGGCTTATTTTGCACATGTCATCCACACTCGGGAACAAAACAGTAAGGTAGAAGACATTCCAGTTGTCAGAGAGTTTCAAGATGTCTTTCCAGAGGATTTGTCGGGTTTGCCGCCGGATAGAGAGGTAGAGATGTCCATTGAGATAGTTCCAGGTACGGCTCCCATTTCTATTACTCTTTATAGAATGGCACCACTGGAACTACAGGAACTGAAGAAGCAGTTACAGGAGTTACTTGATAGGGGTTTCATCAGACACAGTGTATCCCCTTGGGGTGCACCAGTGCTTTTTGTTAAGAAGAAAGATGACACTATTAGGCTGTGCATCAACTATTGCCGACTCAATCAAGTAACAATTAAGAACAAGTATCCATTGCCCAAAGTGAATGACTTGTTTGATCAGCTTCAGGGTGCTAAGGTCTTTTCTAAGATTGATCTTAGATCAGGTTACCATCAGCTGAAGATAGCTACAGAGGATGTTCCAAAGACAGCTTTTCGGACTCTGTATGGTCATTACGAGTTCTTAGTAATACCATTCGGGTTGACGAATGCTCCAGCTGTATTCATGGCATTGATGAACAAGATATTTCAGTTACTCCTTGACAAGTTTTTCATTGTGTTCACGATGATATTTTGATCTACTCGGAAGATCCACAAGGGTATGAGAGACATTTGAGGACTGTTCTGCAGATTCTTCGAGAGAGACAGTTGTACGTCAAATTCAATAAGTGTGAATTTTGGCTAGATCATGTGATGTTTCTGGGACATGTCATATCAACGGATGGGATCGAGGTGGATTCCAGAAAGGTAGAGGTAGTTCAGAGTTGGCCACAGCCACAGAGCGTTACAGATATCAGGAGTTTCTTTGGTATGACCAGTTACTATCGCTGGTTTATCGAGGAATTCTCCCTGATCATTGCACCTTTGACCAAGTTGATCCGAAAAGATGTTCCTTTTGTTTGGTCAGAGGCATGCCAACGCAGTTTTGATCAGCTGGAGGAGAAGTTAACTACAGCACCGGTGTTGACTATTCCTTCAGGTACAGGTGGATTTATGGTTTACAGTGATGCTTCTCATCAGAGATTGGGCTGTGTTTTGATGCAAAAGGGTAATGTTATTGCTTATGCTTCACATCAGCTGAGAACACATGAGAAGTCATATCCAGTTCATGATCTTGAGCTAGCCGCGGTGATTTTCACTTTGAAAATCTAGAGACGTTACCTTTATGGAGAGACTTTCTAGATATTCACCAATAACCAGAGTCTAAAGTATCTGATGACACAGAAATAATTGAACGCCAAACAGAGAAGGTGGATCGAGTTGCTTAAGGATTATGATTGCACCATCGAGTATCATCTAGGTAAAGCTAATGTAATAGCTGATGCCCATAGCCGAAAGGAGAATGGAACTTCAATCCCTTCACAGGTATCTTCCGTATCACTTGTGAATGAATTAAAGAAATTGAATATTGGCCTGGATGAGGACTCTGAGAGTGTTTTGTTAGCAACATTAAAAGTGAGAACGGTATTGAAAGAGAAGATACAGCAGAGTCAGTCTAGAGATTCACAGTTATTGAGCATCATTGACAGAGTGAAACTGAGTGAGGTAACTACTTTTAAGTTGGATTGTGGTATGTTAATGTTGAACCACAAGCTTTGTGTTCCAGATGTGCATGGGCTACGGAATGAAATTCTGGATGAAGCACACTACATGGTTTAAACCATGCATCCAGGTGCAACAAAGATGTATCAGTCGGTAAAGACTCATCATTGGTGGCCTAGGATAAAGAGAGATGTGGCTGAATTTGTAGCCAAGTGTTTGATTTGCCAGGAAATTAAGGCTGAGCATCAGGCTCCTGCAGGTAAACTACAGCCTTTACCTATACCTGTGTGGAAATGGGAGAGGATTACCATGGATTTTGTCACAGCTTTGCCTAAAACCCAGTGAAAGCACGATTCTATTTTGGGTGATAGTGGATTGACTTACAAAGTCAGCTCACTTTATTCCGATCCGGTGGGGTATTTCATTGGATCAGCTGACTATAGAGTATGTTAATGAAGTATTTAGATTACATGAAGTACCTATATCCATTGTATCTGACAGAGATCCATGATTTGTTTCTTGGTTTTGGCAGAGTTTGTAGGCAGTTTTAGGTACGAAGCTACATTTTAGCACTGTCTTTCATCCTCAGACAGAAGGGAAGTCAGAGAGAACCATACAGACTCTCAAGGATATGTTCCGGGCATGTGTTTTGGAGTTCCAAGGTTCTTAGGACAACTACATCAGTTTGATGGAATTTGCCTACAACAACCAATTCCATAGCAGCATTGGTATGGCTTCTTACGAGGCACTATATGGCAGAAAGTGCAGAAGTCCTATTTGTTGGGACGAAGAGGGGCTGAGAACACTAGAGGGTCTAGAGTTGGTTTAGGAAACAGTTGACAAAATCCGTGTGGTAAAGGCAAAGTTAAAGGCAGCGCAAGACAGACAGAAGAGTTATTCGGATCGGCATCGCAAAGAGATGGAGTACAGTGTTGGGGATAGAGTTTTCCTTCGTGTTTCGCCTTGGAAGGGCATTATCAGATTCAGGCAGAAAGGAAAACTGAGACTTCGATACATTGGTCCATACGAGATTACAGAGAAAGTTGGTCTTTTGGTTTATAAATTGGCCTTACCGAAGGATTTGACGCAGATTCATAATGTTTTTCATATGAGTATGCTCAGGAGATATAGATCTGACCCTACTAATATGATAAACGAGTAGTCTTTTGATGTGGCATAGAACTTGAGCTATATAGAGGAACCAGTGGAAAACCTGGAATGTAGGGTTAGACAGCTACGGAATAAGGATATTCCAATGGTTAAAGTGCGATAGAAGCATCATTCTCAGGCTGAAGCCACATAGGAAACAGAGGCTTCAATGTGACAGAAGTATCCAAAGTTGTTCCAGAGTACAAGTATGGAATTTTGATGGCAAAATTCTTAAGGAAGGGAGAGTTGTGACAACCCAAACCCAAACACTACGTCGTTCCGACATCATTACATGCATTACGTGCATTTTTAATTAAAATGCATTATCATTTGATATGGAATATGACATGAATATGAATTATATGATTTGGTAATGAAAATACATGAAATAGAGATGTTAAATAAGCTATGTTTTAAGTTCGTCTACCGTCGAAAGACATAAAATGAGCCAATTAAGGTTTTTGGCTCACGCAACCGAAAAATGTCGAAAACGCACAATTTTTAAAGCAAATGATTTTGATTTGTTAATATGTGTTTATAAACATGATTTGAAGAGTTTTGGAACCCAAATTTTACGACAACGTCGTACGGTTTCGGTTCCACAAAAATTGTTGAGGTTTTAGAGTCGGATTAGGGCCCCGACCAAACCGCGAATAATTTTCGGATTCCGATTTTTACGGAACTTCAGACACATGTTATATGTATTATTTTGACACAAAAAAAACCTATTAAAATTGGTGCTGGGATTGAATTAGAGGCTAGAATTGGTGAAAGAATGAAAGAAAGTAAGTGAATTAATATTACTTAAGGGTTAAGTTTGGAAGAGGTGGAAGTTAGGTGTTTTGAGTAAAACCTAAGCAGCTGCTATCTTTTGGGAATTGCTGGAGTGTTGTGTTGGCAATAATGAAGAGGTGAAGAGGTGGAGAAGGCTGGAGTTGAGAGGAAATATAGGCAAAAAATGAGAAAGGAATAAAGAAAGAGAGAAAAAGAGCGAAAGAAACAAAAGGAAAGAGAAAAGAGGAAAAACCAAAATGGAACTTCAATCCAACACCTCTAGTGTGTTCCTAGGGTGTTTAAGGAGAGTTTAAAAGTGATAGATAGTGAAGGAAGAGGCTGGAAATCGAAGGGGAAAGAGAAACAAAATTCTGGGTTAAGAAATTCTTAGTTTTGGCAGTTTCAGGGTGCCTACTTTGGGGGCTTGTATCTTTTAATCTAGAGTGCATAGGTGAATTTGGCTTTGATGGTTTGATAGAGGGTGTGTAAGGGAAGAGGTTGGTGGTCTTGGTTCACCGGAAAGCCGCCGGAGGTGGCCGGACAGGCTGTTGAAAGTTGAGAGAAAAATAGGAAGAATCTGGAATTGTGAGAAAAACAATGTGAGGTACCAACTTTGAGAGATTATATCTTAAGATCTAGAGAGTTTTAAGGAATTCTGGTTTGATGGTTAGATAGAGGGGGTGTAGAGGAAGAGAAAGGTGGTCGTAACTTTCCGGAAAGCCACCAGAGAAGGACGTACGGTCGCCTGAAAGTGGCTGGAGAGCTAGGGTTTTCGGCTGTAAAACAGACAGAAAGAGGAAGAAGGAGACTCAAAACGCAGGACTTGGCGCGTTTTGACCAGAGAAGCCTAGGTAAAAACAACAGCCAGAGGCTCGTTTTAAGCAGCAGCCGTGCGTCCAAAACGCAGAAACCCTTGCGTTTTGGTGGCAAATAGCGCGTCCAACACCTGTTTTCGCTAAAATTGCATTTTGGCCCCTGAACTTGTTTTGCACATGCATTTTAGCCCTTTTGGGTAGTTTGCAATTATTTTTAATTACAGATTGGTCCCTGAACTTTTAAATATTTATATTTTTGAGCCAGAAACTTTTATATATTATAATTTGACCTTTCTAACCTAATTTCGACCCCTTGAATTCGTTTTTGACGTCAGAAATTAATTTAAGCCCGAAAATTAGAGATTAAATATTTTATTAGAGATTTTAATTATGATTTTGATTTTAATTTATGATATAATTTATTTAAAGTTTATAAATGGTTTTAATAATTATAATTATGATTAATTAATTATAATTATTATATGATAAAATAGAGATTTTTAATTATTTTAATATGTTATTAAATGATTTTTAGTGGAAATTTTTACAGACTGAGTTTTAATTCATAGAAAATTATACGGATTAAATTTAAAACTCAATTAATTTAGAGAATTGAATATTAAAGCATGCATCATAGCATATATGGATTCATGATGTGATTAATTGAACATTACTGCTATGTTATGCATTATAGGAGCATCAAGTTCGCAAGCGGCACGGGGTAAGAAACCCGAGGCCCAACCAAGCTCACTGTAGAGAGGTAAGTGTTAAACCCACTTACTTATATGTGAGGAGTGGCACGGGGTAAGAAAATCGAGGCCCAACCGAGCTTACCTATATTGCTAAATATGCTTTATTGAACTGCTTGGACCGGTACTGAAGCCCGGTCAACTACAGATATCTGATATATGAATTTTATTATTTGTGGTTCCTGATTCGGTACTGAAATCCGATCAATTGAGTTATATGATCTGATATTGAATGTCTATATGCTGCTATAACCGGTACTGAAACCCGGTCACATGTTGATGTGAGATATGAAATTATAAAATGTATATTGCATAAATGCATTTCCACAGGACTTAATTACAAGCTTTGTGATTTTCGTAGCCATTGTTTGCAAATTTCACCAGAAGAAACCTACGATTTCTACAGAGAGGCCTCGGGTCTATATTGATATAGAAAGACCTACTGGTCCTATATGCTATAGAGTGATCTTTGAATCTTACAGAGAAAGGTTGATCTTCGGATCCTTATGACCGACGGTATTTCGGGTCTTACATGTTCACTGGATCCAATTAGAGAATCTTTTGCGGTGAAATTTCCGGGGCAACACTTGGTCGATAAATCACAACTAAAGAAAAGAAAGACATTTCATTTTGCATACTATGTTATAGAGATGATTATATATGTTGAATATGACCTGAATTCACTGATAATTGATATGCTAAGATAAATTGCCTTATATGTTGGCTTATATGAATGTGGTGTATACTTGCTGAGTATGTGACTCACCAAAATCGCAATGTATGTTTCAAGTTAGCAGTCTGAGTGAAGTACTGACACTTCACTCGTCTATGCTCAGGTCGGTACAGTTGAAGCCTAAGCCTATCTCCCTCTCACCACGTCATTTGTAAATGTTGCATATAGTTTTGGTTTATGCTTTTTTATGTAAGCATAATTATATGTTTTTGGTATGTAAATATGCGATGCTATGTTTATATTGCCTTTGGATAAACAAATGTTTATATTCATATTTTTTTATATGTAAATTATATGAATGAGTATGTTTTATAAATGCAGAGTAAGGCATGATAATCAAAGATAAAGGTAAAAAAGTTTGTATATGATACCTTGCTATATGTTACAAAATGAATGATGTGAAATGTGTTAACGGGACTAAAAAGAGATAGTAAAATGTTATAAAAAAATGCCATGTTTTATGACATAAGAGTTCAAATAGAGGTGTTACATCTTCTTCTGGGTGAGGCAAGCATCATTCATTAAAAACAGTGTGCAACTCAATTGTTGTATTAGACTGACAACTGATATTAAGTTGAAGGAGAAATTTGGAATGTACAGCACATTTATCAGATAAAATTCATTTGAGAATATGATGTTGCCTGAGTAACATGCTTCCACTATGGTTCTATTAGGAAGTTTGACTGTAATTAGTTTAATTTTCTTATAAACAGCGAATAGATCCAGTTTGGAGGCAACATGATCAATTGCAACTGAATCAAGTATCCAAAGATTGGAATAAGAGTTACCTGCTTCTTTAGTTTCTGACTTTGCACTATCATGGCTCCATTGAGATATGTGATCAATATATTGTTGACTACATGTGGATTAATAGTCACAGTCTTTGGTTGGAAATTTGTCATAGTGGATTCTGCCATATTGATTAACTTTTGATATTGCTCTTGTATGAATGCCATTCCAGATCATGCAACACAGCCAACATTGAACTGTTGTTATGAAAGTCCAGTTATATTTGGATTTTGGTCATGCATATTTTGGAGATATGCACTGTTGATATCCATATCACTAAAACTTAAGCTTCCAATAGATTCTCCATATGCTTCTATTTATGGTTAACTCAGATATCCTTCACCGTGAGAAACCAATTATGGATTGTGAGAAATCATATCGAAAACATGTTGAGAACTGCCAAAACCAGTTGGGGCTTGAAATATATTTGGATTTCTTAGCCTGAAGCCAATTGGATATCCAAATTTCTTGTAACAATTTTGGCCGGTGTGGTTGTCACCATTGCAATATGTGCAATGTTTGACACCTGCATTGGAATAATAGCTGCCTTTGAGCCTTGACTGAGGTTGAAACTGTATTGGCCTAAATCCTCTAGCCATCATGATCTTTGCCTATTTACTGGAAGAGTAGCTTTGCTCCATTTCTTGTTGCACAACAAGTGAGAACACTCAGTTTATGTTTGGTAGAGGATATTGCAGCAGTATTTGGGACTTAACTACACTGTATTTCTCATTCAAACCTCTAAGAATCTTGTATACTTGTTTATTCTCCATGTACTCCTTCATTTTATTTACAACACCACATCTACATTGTGGTCTGCATACACAGTTTGGTATAGGTCTTAGCACCATCATTTCATCCCAGAGAATATGTGTGATATATTTATTAACTGATAACTCTTCTTGCCTAAAAGTTGCAATTTCTTCAAGCAAGTTTGAGATTCAGGACTGAATTTACATGTGCCATTTACAAATGACGTAATGACTCCATTAAATTTCTTATCCAGGCAAGAACAATCATATTGCACCTTCTCCATGTGCCATATAATGCATCATCTTCTGGTGAAGCAATCATGCTGCCATCAATGAAACCAATTTTGTTTTTGGTTCCTAAGGCCATTAGCATGGATCTTGACCAAACAGTGTAGTTATTTGTTCTAGTGAGTATGATATTAGTTGCATTTGAACTTTGTTCACATGGATAAAGATATAGTGGATTTGATGGATCATGAAGTTGTGAATTGATTACTAGATTAGTCATTCTCAATTGAAAGAGGATGATATGAAACGAAGGAAATAAAGGAAATCAATAAATTATCAAAGAAACAAGAGCAAACACAAAAATGAACTTTCTAGAAAATCAAATTTCAAATTGAAACCAAAAAGTATAGAAATCAATTGATGATCAATAAACTGATTGCTCTGATACCATATCAAAGTTGAGATTCAGAATCAATGAATATGAAAATTCTGTTGAAATAAAACTGTATTGGAGAACAATATTCTAGAAGTTTACAAAAACAAGTAAAAGTGGAAGAAAAACATTGATCAACTATTACTAGCTTCCTATTTTATATTTATAGTCTAAAACTACTTCCTAGATGGATTTCAATTTACAATTACAATGTAATTAATACAATTAATTAAGCATGCATAGCTGGATGGTATAACAAACTGTAACTAATTTTTTACTTATAGAAGAAATAGTTTTGCAAAGAAGAAGTAAAGGAAAGTGAAAAGGAAGGAGAAGATCACGTGCTTAGTTGTATGCTGCAACTTTTAATTCTAAACAATGTCGTTCTAACTTAATCATTTATCCTTCATAATCACTTATATCAATACGCCATCTTTTGTGGTTTAATATGATGTCGTTTCCTCATTAATGCAGACGATGCCATTTCTCTTTTCTTCTTTCTTTCTTTCTTCTTCCTTTTGCTTGGATCGTGCAACACTGTCTTCTTCTTCTTCTTTCACCGTTACTGAAATTTGCTTTTGTTCCAATAAACGTAGTTGCAGCTTCACTAGCTCAATGCTTTAGTTTAATTCAATAGTTAAAGACTTAAAATTTAAAATCTTTAACAAACTAGAAATCAAACACCAGCTGTGAAAAGTGATAAGAGACAATGTGTGACACCCCAGACCAGAGTCATACGTCATTACATACATTTGATGCACTTTTATTTAAAATGCATTAGAGTTTGATATGATATATGGAATTGACATGAAATATATGAATTGGAAATGATTATATATGAGTTACAAATGATAAACAAGAGAATTTTTGAGTTCGTTTATCATCGAAAGACATAAACGGAGCGAATTAGGGTTTTTGGCTCGCGCGATTGAAAAACATCGAGAACATGCAATATTTTAAAGTAAATGAATTTGATATGTTTCCATACATGATTTAAAGAGTTTTGGGACCAAAATTATACGACGACGTCGTACGGTTACGGTTCCGTGAAAATCGTCGAGGTTTCAGCTCGGTTTAGGGCACCGATCGAACCGCGGCAAATTTTTGGATTCCGATTTTTATGAAATTTCATACACGTGTTATGCTATTTATTTTGATACCGAAAACAAATTTTAAGCTGGTGCTGGACATGTTTAGAGGCTGGAAATTAAAGAAAGTGTGAAAGAGAGAAGTGGAAAATGTTAACCTTATATGTTAAGTTTGTTTAAAGGTAAAGTTGATATTTTTGAGTAAAAAGAAGTAGCTGCTGTAAGGGTTAGTATTGCTGGCAGTCTGTATATGAGATATTGAAGAGGTGGAGGCTTGATTGCTTCTGGTTTGGAGAGAAAAGAGAGAGAACGTGAGAAAGTGAAAGAAAGTAAGAAAGAAAGAGAAAGGAAAGAGAAAAAAAGATAGAAAAGTAAATCAAAGGAATTTGGGTAATCTAATGTTTAGGATATGTTTATGGTATGTTAATTAATGGTTTAGAAGTGAGAAATAAGGAAGAGAAGGGCTGGTTTCGAAGAGAGAAAGAAAAATACATTTTGGGCAAAATTCTGGGTTGAGAGACAGTTTCACAAATGTGACTTTAAGCCATTTTATCTTCCAATCTGTGGTGCATGGGGAGATTTGGCGTCGATGGATTTGTAGAGGAAGTGTAGGAGAATAGATTCATAATTTTAGTTCACCGAAAAACCGCCGGAGGTGGTCGTAACGATCATCGGAAGTTGAGAGAAAAACAGGCAGTTTCTGGTTCTGGGTAGAAATCAGTGTGGGAAGCCAACTTTGAGTGATTTTATCTTTCAATCCATAGGGGTTTTGAGAATTTGGCTCCAATGAATCGATAGAAGGTGTGCAGGGGTAGAGTTTGGTAGTCGTAGTTGGCCGGAAGGTGGCCGGAGGTGAACGTACGGTGGCCTGGAAGTAGGCTCGAGAGGCAGTGATTCTGGAGGAATAGTGTTGGCTGGAGGTTGAAGAGAGTTAAAACGCAGAAGGGATTTGCGTTTTGACCCAAGGCTTTACGGTCAAAATGGTACGGAATTGTTGCGTTTTGGACAGAAAGCTGTTGAGTGAAACGGCAGAAAGGCTTGCGTTTTGAGGAGAATACGCGCGCCAGCACCTGAACTTTGGTATATTTATGTTTTGACCCCTAAAGTTTCTGCCGCATTTCAATTTAGTCCTTTTGGGCAATTTTGCAAATATTTTTAATTACAGATTGGCCCCTGAACTTATGAATGTTTATATTTTTGACCCAGAGACTTTTATAAATTATATTTTAACCCTTCGAGCCTAATTTCGACGTCCTGAATCCGTTTTTAACGTTAGAAATTTATTTTAAGGCTGTTTTAAGTATGAAATTAGAGATTTAAATGTTTATTTAGAGATTTTAAATTGTGAATTTATTTTAAAGAGTTAAAGAGTTTATTTAAAGTTTATAAATGGTTTTAATAATTATAATTATGTTTAATTATAATTATTATATGTTAAATAGAGATTG
>CANUEY010356492.1:0-15173 GCA_948099555.1 Croton setiger
CTTTGAGTTGTTGCCATTTGGAGCAGGTAGAAGAATATGTCCTGCAATACGTATGGGAACAATAATAGTAGAGATAGTTCTTGCAAATCTTCTGTATTGTTTTGATTGGAAATTTCCTATTGGAATGAAGAAGGAAGAGATCAATATGGAAGAAGAAGTCGGTATCAGTATTACCCTTTCGAAAAAGACCCCTCTAATTCTTTTGCCTGTGCAACATCTTCCTTGATGATTCTAAAGATAATAAAACAAATGTTCAGGTTGCACCCTCCTGCATCATAGTTACTTCCAAGATAAGTTATACCAGAGTTTAAAATCAATGGCTCTAGAATTCACCCCAAAACTTTAGTCTAAGCTGTAATGACATCTTACATTGATGTAGTTCTTGTTCTTTTAGTCTTCTTCTCAGTATTACTTCTATTTAAAAAGAAGAAGCAGTAGCAGCTCCCACCAAGGCCAGCTAAACTTCCAATTTTAGGAAATTGACACCAACTTGGTGATTTGCATCACGAATCTTACAGCAAACTCTCCAAGAAATATGGACCTGTCCTGCTTCTTACTTTGGTAAAATCCCAGTTGTTGTAATATCTTCTGCTGAGGCTGAAAAAGAGGTCTTAAAGGATAACGATCTTGCTTGTTGCAGCAGACCTCAGTTTTCAGGTGCTGGAAGATTGTCTTACAATTATGTAGACATTGCTTTTGCACCTTATGGTGATCGCTGGAGAAACATGAAAAAACTGATTCTTTCAGAGCTTTTTAGCTTCAAAAGACTACTGTCTTTTCAGTCCGAAAGAGAAGAAGAAGTGAATTGTTTATCAGTTCAATACCAACTCTGCTGCTTCTGAAATTGCTGTTAATCTTACTGAATGTTACTTTCTATTGCTTTTAATCTTACAAATATCACATTACGAATACCTTTCGGGTATAATTATCACAGAACTAGTTTCAACAGAGACAAACTGTATGAAGTGGTTCATGATGGTATTGCTGTGGCAGCAAGCTTTTCTAAAACTGAATTGTTCCCATTTCTAGGTTGGATTGTTGATTGGATCGTTGGTTAACATAATTAGACAGAATGAGTTTTCCAAGTTAGATACATTTTTGGAGTATGTAATCCATGATCATCTTAAACCAGTAAGGAAGAAGGAAAGGGATGACATGGTTGATGTGCTGTTAGGAATACAGAAGGAACAAGATAAGCTCAGAATGGCCGAGTTCTCTAATGATAATATTAAGGCAGTACTTCTAGTAAGTTTCCACTTGAGCTTATACTAACAGTTTACTACTTGGAAAGGCATTAATTGCAATATTTTTCCATCAGGATTTATTCGCCGCCGGAGTAGACACTGCTGCGATTAAGGTGAATTGGGCAATGACAGAACTGTGTAGGAATCCAAGAGTGATGAAGAAAGTGCAAGATGAAATCAGAAATGTTGTTGGAAAGAAAGGAAGTGTAACCAAAACCGACCTTGATCAGCTTGAGTACTTGAAAATGGTAATAAAAGAGACTTTCAGATTCCATCCTCCTACTCCACTGCTACTTGCAAGAGAAACAATGTCTCACTGTAAAATCAATGGCTATGACATTCATCCCAAAACACTAATTCAAGTTAATGTCTGGTCAATCCAACGCTATCCAAAGTACTGGAAGGACCCAGAACAGTTCTTCCCTGAAATATTTGCCGATAGCTCTGTTGATTTTAAAGGAAAAAACTTTGAGTTTTTGCCATTTGGAGCAGGAAGAAGAATGTGTCCTGCGATACGTATGGGAACAATAACGGTAGAGATTGTTCTTGCAAAACTTCTGTATTGTTTTGATTGGGAATTTCCCAATGGAATGAAGAAGGAAGACAAGAACATGGAAGAACAAGTCGGTATCAGTGTTACCGTCCCTAAGAAGACACCTCTCATCCTTTTGCCTGTGGAACATCTTCATTGATTCGCGAAAAAGGTAATAATAGAGAACTTCAAGATTTCACCCTCCTGCACTTTTCTTACTTTGAAGACAAGTTAATCTTATAGTTTAAAATAAGTGATTACAGAATTTAACCCAAATCTCTTGTCCAAGTAGATGTTTGTGTGTGATTGGGCGAGATCTCAAATATTAAAAAAAACCCAGAAGAACATCAACATGGATGAGCAAATTTTACCTAGTTTTTATATGTAAGTTGGTACCTCTCAGACTTGTACTTTCTAGTTGCAATTATAATGTCTAGCTAAAGAACATTGCTTGATGCATATATATGCTGTAAATTCAATTTAGTTAGTCAACTTACATTTTGATAAACAGATTGACATGAACTCTTTCGCACAAATGAATTTCAGCAGCTATTGAAAATGAAGAGTTTTGGTTTAAGAAATCCTAAAACAAATGAAAGCTATAGCTTTCGATATGTAATTTCAGAAGCAAAACAACAATATTTGGTTGATTTTGACGAGGAGGAGAAACATAAAACTCGACATCTACATATTTCGAAACAACAACTTCCTCCATTATCATTCACTTAAAGAAAAAAGTGAAATATTGACGGATTTGAGAGAAAATATGGGAAAATGTATAAAATTAGAGATTTCGGTTAACAGTAACGATCTCTTTTAGATATGAAATTTTTTCAGAATCAATGATTAATTTACAGAAAGCAAGAATTTGGGGGAAAACAAGAACTAAGGTTTCGATTTTAGAAGCAATTCTCTTTCACAAACGACTCTTTCAAGAAATTTGGAATTTTGTTCATACTTGATTTTTAAATTTTAGACGAACCCTTTTTCGTAACTCATAATTTTTGAGTTGAATTACTTCGGTTCGCTTATCATATTCCAATTTGGAAATTCAAACCTCTAACCACGGCCAACTTGTCCAATTTAACCCTAATTATTTATGCTTTAACTCCAATTAGATCCCTTAAGATTTAATTTTATGTCAATTCAGCCTAAATTTCAAAATTTGAGACAAATATCACCAATATTAAACTCCTTTCCAACAATTTTTTATATTTTCTTACAAAAATAAGATTAATATAATCTGTGTTGAATCTTGAAATTATTTTCAGTTACTCACAATTTTGAAAAATTAGCTCAATATAAAAATATAATGCAAATAGAATATGAGCTTTTTATTTTTTACTTATATTTTATTTTATACAGAGCAATATACTCACAATTTTTTATATGGCACGTTGTTATACAATATACTCGCAATTACTTTGGACGAGTTTTTATATATAAATTTATGAATAGAAATATGTAATATATTCACTGTGACTGTTCTATGTTGATGGGTATATTTAGACAGGGCCATGGGCAGGTTCGGCCCGGGGCCGCCTGAACCGGCCTGTTGCTGAACCAGCCCGGCTCGTCGAAAAACTGTAATCGCCGGAATCATAATTTGAACTGGCCGGTTCAGGTTCAATAAATTTTGGAACCGGAACCGTGAACAGAACTTGAACCGCCGATTAACCGGACTTGAACCGCCGGTTCCGCCTCCCAAACCGCCGATTAACCGGCCCGCTACCGAAACGGGGTTAACCGCGAATCGCCGGTTAACCGGCTCGGAGGTTCGGCGGGCCGGTTCCAGTTCCACCTCTCTTGAACCGTGGCCCAACGGGCCGAGGCCCGGAACCGGCCCGTGGCCACCACTAGGTATATTTAAAAAAAAAAAACAGATGAGTTGAAGAGTCTATCAAATCTAACTAAAATTGAGATTAACAATACCATTTTAATAATTTCTTTTTGATTAGTTTTCAAAGATGTTTATCTCAAAGAATAATAGAAAATATTGAAATTGATAAACACATTTTCAATCTTTTTTTGAGCAATTCCAACAACAAATTTGTACTATGAGATAATAATGCATTTAATTTCATAGACCTTTTATTTAGTTATAAAAACGTCAAAGATCTCAATTTAATCACGTCTTAACTTTTGACTTATGGTTTTTGGCCAAACTGTCGCCGTCCGCAGCTAAATAAGAAACTTGTAATAATAATATTACCATTTTCAAATCATCATTTCTAGGCCTGTACAAACTCGATTATAGACCGTTGAACCCGATTTGTATGGTGCTGATTTTGCTGCATTTATTTTATTTTTTTCGAAAATTCATATATTCTGTCGAGTTCCTTTGAAAATGGGTCTTTACATGTCATGTTTTATAGTTGAAAAAGCAAAGCAAAAGCACGGTTTCATCCGAAATTGTACAGTCCTAATCATTTCTTTGTCATTTGAAAAATTTGGTACGTGCCAATTATGATGCTTGCTAGCTTGTCGTACGGATGCAATAATTGCATATAGGTGAGCATCTCAATAATTGAGTACCAAAAGTTTTGAAGTAGAAGACTAATATAAGAGAGAGGGAGAGAAAGAGAGTTGAAACCTATAAGCTAAAGCTGTAATGGCTTCTTACACTGATGCAGTTCTTGTTCTTTTAATCTTATTTTCTGTGTTGCTTCTATTTAAAAGGAAGAATAGGCAGCACCTCCCACCAAGCGCACTTAAGCTTCCAATTTTAGGAAACTTACTCCAACTTGGTGATTTGCTTCACCAATCTTACCGGGAACTTTCCAAGAAACATGGTCCTGTTATGCTTCTTCATCTTGGTAAAATCCCAGTTGTTGTAATATCTTCTGCCGAGGCAGCAAAAGAGGTCTTAAAAGTTCATGATCTTGCTTGTTGCAGTAGACCTCAGTTTTCAGGTGCTGGAAGAATTACTTACAATTTTAAAAACATTGGTTTTGCACCATATGGTGATTACTGGAGAAACATGAAAAAATTGATTCTTTTAGAGCTTTTTAGCTTGAAGAGAGTACAATCTTTTCGGTCTGATAGAGAAGAAGAAGTAGATTTGTTCATCAATTCTATTTCTAATGCTGCAACTTCTAAAATTGCAGTTAATCTTACTGAAATGATACTTTCTGTTTCGGCAAATATCACATTTCGTATGTCATTCGGGTTGGATTACCGCGGGACTAGTTTGGACAGAGAGAGGTTTCTTGAAGTGGTTCATGATGCTATGGCTGTTGCGGGAAGCTTAGCTAAAAGTGAATTGTTCCCATTTCTAGGTTGGGTTGCTGATTGGCTCTCCGGTTATCATTCTTGGAAGGAAAAAGTTTTCCATGAATTTGATACAATTTTGGATTACATAATCAATGATCATCTTAAACCAGGAAGGAACAAGGAAAGAGATGACATGGTTGATGTGCTGTTAGGAATACAGAAGGAACAAGCTGAGTTCACTAATGATAATATGAAGGGCGTCCTTGGTGTAAGTTTACAACATTCCACTTACCGAAGCTTATTGTTGAAAATTTGAACCCGAAGAGCCATAACTCAATTATCGATTATCAATTAGTTAAATGGATCAACTGTAATTAATTTAAGCTTATCATAAGTTAGATTAACCTTATAAAAAAATTGGTATCAAGTCAATTTATATGCGTCACCCTCCTCATCATATGTCTTGCAGTTCATTCATCCACACACCTTAACACTTATATATTAAATGTTTACTTTTCGTAAAGACACTAACTAACTGTATTGTTTTGGCGAATCAGGATTTATTCACGGCCGGAGTAGACACTGCTGCAATAACAATTAATTGGGCAATGACAGAATTGTGCAGGAATCCAAGAGTGATGAAGGAAGTGCAATATGAAATCAGAAATGCTGTTGGAAAGAATGGAAGAGTAACCGAGGCCGATCTTGATCATCTGCAATACTTGAAGACGGTAATTAAAGAAACTTTAAGATTGCATCCTCCTGCTCCACTGCTACTTCCAAGAGAAACAAATACCCAATGTAAAATCAATGGCTATCATATTCCTCCCAAAACACTAATCCAAGTTAATGTTTGGGGAATCGGACGCGATCCTCAGTACTGGAAGGACCCTGAAAAGTTCTTCCCTGAAAGATTTGCCGATAGCACTGTTGATTTTAGAGGACAAAACTTTGAATTTTTGCCATTTGGAGCAGGAAGAAGAATATGTCCTGGAATACGTATGGGAACAATAACAGTAGAAATTGTGCTTGCAAATCTTCTGTATTGTTTTGATTGGGAACTTCCCAATGGAATGAAGAAGGAAGACATGAACATGGAAGAACAAACCGGCATGAGTCTTACCCTCTCGAAGAAGACACCTCTTATCCTTTTGCCTGTGGTATATCTTCATTGATTCTTAATAACTGTAATAAAAAGGAACTTAAAAAGCGCAGCATCCTTTTTCTTCCACAAAAATCTTTGGCTTCATTAACCTCTTTAAAAAAATGTTAAAGATCTCAACTTTAATGGTCTGAATCTCTCATTTCTGTATCTATGGTCTGCTATCATTGATTCCATGGGATAGCTACTACGAATGTAGTACATTATTTCTCGAACATTTGGAAGTTGGCACCTGGCAATTACTATATCTTCTATGTCCGAAACGATCTCTCAATATTTCTTCTTTTTTTAATTTTACATTTTGAAAATAAATAAATTATATAACAAAGAGAAAGATGAAACCTGCAATTTAGCTAAACCTTTAATGGCTTCTTACATTGATGTAGCTAAGTGGGTTCTTGTTCTTTTAATCTTCTCTGTATTATTTCTTTTAATCAAAAAGAAGAAAAATCAGCAACTTCCACCAAGCCCATTTAAACTTCCCATTTTAGGAAAATTACACCAACTTGGTGATTTCCTTCACCAACTTACACCAACTTGGTGATTTGCTTCACCAACTGGGACCGCCTAAAATTGATAGCTTATAAATTCAACATGTTTTTAGTCCCTAATCTCGTGTTTATTTGATGTTTATTGTGTCTAAATATAATATTTTATTTAGGTTTTTTTTTTTTTTTTTTTTTTTTAATTTTGATTAGGGACTGTTGAATTTGATAAAAAGAAGGCTTATGAAGCATAATTGAGAGAGATTTCTGGATAATCTTATCACTGTTGGAGTTATTCTTGGACAAGACTAAAAGCAGAACAGGAGATGACAGACTGAAATTACTTAGACAGTTGGACCCACTTTTTTATCAATGTTTTAACCCAAATTATCAGCTTTGGAAGAACAATTAAACATTATTTGATTGATCAATTTTATTATATTAATGTAACCTTAGTTTTTGTTAGTATATAATTGAAAATTAGATTTTTGAGACGACATTCTTTCCCTCCCTCAAGCAGTTACGTTTTTTAGTTTATTCTTCCAGAATTTTATGTGTTTTTCTATGGTCATGCGTGACTAAACTTTTTTATTCAGTCAAAGAATAATTCTAAAATTGAAGTTCTTCATGATTGTGAAGAATTTTTTACTCTTTGATTTATATTGCATTTATGTCTTTTTTATGATTTATTTGGAAAATATATCCATAGTGAATTAATGTTATTTGTTCAAACAGGTTTGGGTGTTCTTTTTTTACACGGCTAATCAACTAGGTTAAATCCGTAATTGTTTAACCGAATTGATACAAGTGGTGATTGGTATAACTTGATTGTATAAAAGTTTTTGGGTTATATTAAATGAAGACATAATCTAATTTAAATGAATTCTCATAGTCTTTGTTGATTAGGACAAGGTAGTACTAGCTTTTAATGTTGTTAATAGGTTAAATTTTTCGTCGTAATTAGGGTTGCGTTAGGGAGGAAGTTCCTTTTGGCTATAACTAATTTACAACGTTGAATTGAAAAGTATTCTAGAGTTGATAATCAATCCATATGAACTTCATATAGTGGATTAACTTTGACTAAATTTGTTTCCCATTGAATTCGAATTTTTAATTATTTTTACTGTTTTAATTTTGTTTTTAATTATTATTATTGAAAATTCCTCATTCTCACTTTTAATTTCAGTTTTACAGTTTTAGTTATGGTTAGCTTTGGGCGAGACTTGTTCTTAAGGTTCAACACTTGTCACACTTCTCAAGACTAGACCTATTATGCTCCTTTACTTGGTAAAATCCCAACTGTTGTAATATCTTCTGCTGAGGTAGCAAAAGAGGTCTTAAAAGTTCATGATCCTGCTTGTTGCAGTAGACCTCAGTTTTCAGGTGTTGGAAGACTGTTTTACAATTATAAAGACATTGGTTTTGCACCATATGGTGATCATTGGAAAAACATGAAACAGCTTGTTCTTTTAGAGAGCTTTTTAGCTTGAAAAGAGTACAGTCTTTTGGGTTGGATAGAGAAGAAAAAGTGGAATTGTTAATCAATTTTATTTCTAATTCTGCAGCTTCGGGAACTGCTATTAATCTTACTGCAAATATCACATTTCGAATGTCTTTCGGCACAGAGAGAAATTTCATGAAGTGGTTCATGATGCTATGGCTGTGACAGCAAACTTATCTAAAAGTGAATTGTTTCCACTTCTTGGTTGGATTGCTGATTGGATAGGCGATTATCATTCTCAAATTGAAAGAGTTTTCCATGAAATGGATTCACTTTTTGAGTATGTAATCGATGATCATCTTAAACCAGGAAGGAAAAAGGAAAGGGATGACATGATTGATGTGTTGTTAGGAATACAGAAGGAACAAGCTGAGCTTGGAATGGCTGATTTAACTAATGATAACATTAAGGGAGTCTTTATGGTATGTTCCAAACATTCTATTTATGATTATATTAGACATAACCTAGTTGAAAGTGCATTTTCAATCTGGAATTTTTGTAGAGTTCGATTCTCTATACTTATATATGTATGTTTTATTGGATTTTTCCATTAGGATTTATTTGCAGCTGGAATAAACACTTCTCCGATTACGGCAAATTGGGCAATGGCAGAATTATGCAGGAATCCAAGAGTGATGAAGAAAGTGCAAGATGAAATCAGAAATGTTGCTGGAAATAAAGGAAGAGTAACCGAAACCGATCTTGATCAGCATGAGTACTTGAAGATGGTGATTAAGGGAACTTTCAGATTGCATCCTGCTGTTCGACTTCTACTTCCAAGAGAAACAATTTCTCACTGTAAAATCAATGGTTATGACATTAATCCTAAAACATTAATGCTAGTTAACATATGGGCAATTGGACGCGATCCTAAGTACTGGAAGAACTCCTTGAAAGATTTGCTGATAACTCCATTGATTTTAAAGGACAAAACTTTGAGTTTTTGCCAATTGGAGCAGGAAGAAGAATGTGCCCTGTGATATGTATGGCAACAATAACAGTAGAGATAGTTTTTGGAAATCTTCTGTATTGTTTTGATTGGAAAGTAGCTAATGAAGTGAAGGAGGAAGAAATTAATATGGAGGAGCGAGCTTGTATTGGTCTTACTCTCTCTAAAAAAACACCTATTCTTTTGCCTCTGCAACATCTTCACTGATTAGCAAAGATGTAATAAATGGGAACTTTCAGATTGCACCAGTTTTATTTGAAAGTTTATTTCTAAGTCTAAGACTAAGAAACCTTCAGATTGCAATTATGTATAGGCATGATATAGATATAATGTGTGAATTTTCAAATTCAATTATTATGGTTAAATAAATTATTTTTCTTTTAAGTATGTACATATTAATTTTTTCAATAGATATGTATTTCACTACAAAAAATTGTTTAAATAGCGACGACAATTAGCGAGGGAGTAGAACATAGCGATGGACGAGCAACAATGTACCCACCGATCACGTTATCCAGAGCCTATGGCGACTGAAGATATGGTTTCACGCATATCCGTCGCCATTTCTGTCGCAACTGTAAGCATATTTGGCGGGATTTTATTGGCGCCCAACTGTGGCTACAGGATGCGCGTCATGTTGGAATAGTTGTCAGCGACGGCGTCTGCTGTGGTTGCGACAGATTTTAAAAACATTATGCTTTGTTAAAAAACGACATTGCATCGCTTTGCTTTCCTCTTTTTCCCTAAAATTTTAGGTTTTCCCTCGCATTGTGTCTAACTCGCCCCAAAATTCCCAATTCCCTCGCATGAGTCACTCTAAAATTTCCAATTCTCTCTCTCTCTCTCCCACTCCTCCGTCGGCGGTCTCCCCTCTCCCTACTTCTCTGTCGGCGGTCTCTCCCTCCCTTCCTTCTCCGGCGGTAATTAGCATTCTAATTGACAAAAGACGAAAGAATAACAGAAGAGCTTCGTTCTAGGTATTTTGCTTCTGCTCAATCTCCTAGGAGGAACTCACCAGTGACATTCCTGTGATTATAATCCCATATCCAAGTTAGCTGGAATTATCATCCCACAACACAAAAGCTTATAAATAGTTTTTTTTTATTATTTCTTTTTAAATTTTCAGACGGGAAGAACAAATAATCGGCAACTGTTAGCTGTGGGCAATATTCGGTCCAAGTGTTGCTAGTTAGGTGTTCGGTGCTGGTTGGGGGTTCTGGACATGAAAAATCTTGAACATGAACATGTCAAGTACCTAGTCTTTTGACTTTATAGGAAAATCTCACACTTCTCCAGAATGGTCATCAATAAAACTAACATAATACATGCAACCATTCAAAGATTTATCAATCATTGAGCAAACATCAATATGTACCAAATTTAGAATACTAAGTTTTCTAGTTGGGGAAGGAGACTTTTGAAAGAAAACTGTATGTTGTATACCAGAAAAACAATCAGTACTAGTTTTGAGTGGCGTACTTTTTAGTGAGTCTCAAGTCCAATCTCACTCAAATGATCAAGTTGTCTGTGCCATAACTGTGGACAAATCTTCAGCTGCAATTTCTACTTCTGTGCAAACATTGGCTTGGGTGTAGTAGACGGTATTGAACTTATTTCCTCTACCAAAGACCAAGTTCCCCTTTAAAAGCTTCCATGTTCTGTTCTCAAACAAATTTACATAGCCTAACTCATCAAGCTGATGAACAGCAATGTATCTCACATCTTCTAACCAAAGATCATAACCATTATTGATCTTGATGCAGACATTGCCACAGTTCTTAATAGGAGTCCCAATCAAAGTCTCCACCTGACCATAATCACCAAGAGTAAGAGAAGAAAAATATTCCTTCTTGGAGGATATATGGTATCAACATGTAGAGTCAATAATCCAGAGATAGTCTTGACTGGTGAAACACTCACTGATACCTGCATGAGTAATCAATGCACTACCATCACCAAATGCTTCAACATTAATGTTAAACGAAGCTAACTCTTTGTCATCTTTATTTAATCATCTTTCTCATTGGCTTGTTCATTCTTCCACTTTCTACAATGTTTTTGAACGTGACTTGGCTTGCCACAATGATTCTCCCTATCTTCTCTGTGATTGTCACGAGTGCATCTAAATTGCCACTCGTACCATGTTTCTTGCGCCTTATTTCTTCATTCAGAATTCTTTCCTTAACCATGTCTAAGGTTAGATTTCCATCTGGTATGTTACTGAGTGTCAAAACAAGTGTCTCCCAACTATCTGGCAAGGAACTCAACAAAAATAGTGCATGCACCTCATCATCTATCACTATAGTTGCCAACTGGTTTAAAATTTCTTAAATTTGCTCAAGTGATCAGAAGCACTCTCACCATCTTTGTACTTCAAATTAACAAGCCTTCTGATGTGTTTTTGCGTCATACATGTCTTCTAGCTTCTTCCAAATTTCATAAGCATCTTTTTCATAAGCAATATGATTGATAACACTCATTTCAACAGACTACCTAATGTTTATACTTGTTTTTCTATCAATCAACTTCCATTTGGTCTCATTCTTTGTAGTTGGTCTAACACCCTTCAAGTCAATGGTGTCAAAAAGATCTTTACAACACTGAAGATCTTCCATCACTATCTATCATATTGCATAATTTGAGGAGTTGAGTTTAACCATAGTGCTTATCAATTTATCATCCATCTTGATTTACATAGAATTTCAACACAATAACCAAAGCTCTAATATTACTGTTGGAAAAAGTCCACTTGAAAATCTCAAGTGCAACAAAACAATTCAATAACTTGGATAAATATTTTTCCCTCTTTGCATAAACCAAACAGACGACACAATAATAATAAACAAGCAAGCACACAAAATCAATCAACTACAAAAACACCAAATTTACGTGAAAAACCCTTTGATGTGGAAAAACCACTGAACCGAGTCCATCTCAAATCTTCCACTAATAAATTAATGTGTGACAAGTCTTCTCTAATTCAACTAAAGGCTCGCAACAATCATCAAAAACGTCTTTAGCTAACACAGAATAGTTCTTCACCAAATTGGTGGACTTCAACAATAATTAAAAAGAGCTACTATTCATGTTTAACAAATAGAGAGAGTAGTACAGAAAATTGGAACAGTTCACTTTGTAAAACGAGGTGAACAGAGCAACATATTGAAAGCTCTATTGATTTTAAAGGACCAAAACTTTGAGTTATTGCCATTTGGAGCAGGTAGAATTGCCCTGGATGTAACAGTAGAAATTATGCTTGCAAATCTTCTGTACAGTTTTGATTGGAAACTGCCTAATGGCAGGAAGACATGAACATGGAAGAACAAACCGGTATCAGCCTTACCCTCTCTAAAAAGACACCTCTCATCCTTTTGCCTGTGAAGCACCTTCATTACTAATTTTTTTATTTATTGAAGGGTCCATATAGAGGTGGCCATAAGCTGGTCGATCAACCTTACCCTACTAGAACCAAAACTATCACCAAAATTGGAATCATGTCAAATAATCACGTGAACTATATTTGGGTTGATTCATATTCAAAGAAAATTTTTCAAATTGCGAACCAGCTTGAACCGACATTCTTTTTAGAATTTTCTGAATATTTTTTAATATTTTCTTTAAACTATCATTTTTTGAATCATCTAGAATTAAAACCTGCAATTCAAAATCGGTTCTTGAAACTGTAAGCTGAAAAATTAGTTAGATTCATGAAAATTTTGAACTGTGAATCGTCAGTTCATCAACAAGAACCGCACGTTCATAAATCATGGCAAGATCTAGGCCTATCTATCTATAGATCCAAGGAAAACAAAGTAATTATAAGTTGAAGAAGATGAGAAGAGTTGCATTGTGAGTTGATGGGTCTGCCAATGGAGCATATAGACTGTAGGGAAAAACAGACTATTAGGTTATAATATCTAACAAAAATTGAGATCGAAAATATCTTTATAATATTTTTTAGAGCAATTTCAACCATATTTTAGAGATAACAATGGGTTGCTTGCTATGTTCCAAGCATTCATTATGGAGCTAAAATTGCATCATGATTTCTCTATCATTTGGCAATTGGCATATGAGCCATGTCTTTTATGTCGTGTAATGCTTGCTTATAATCAAGATGCATTAATTGCATATCCCTCACCATCTCTATAATTTCTTTTTTTTATTGTTTTCAATTTTTTTTTTAGAGAGAGAGAGAGTTGAAATCTGCCTGCAACCTAAAGCTCTATCCATTTTAGTCAACATCAGCATTGACTCCAAAGTTTTGTTGTTTCCTCTGCTTTGCAATTATGTACATCATCATTTATTGATTTCTGTAGTATTTGACACGTATATTTTAGCAAATATCTTATATGTACATCATCAAACGATACATGGCTCTTACTCAAATTGTGAGAAAACAAAAATTTCAGAGGCTACACGTATTGTCAAAACTTCAACTTATCTACCCTTTTTTTGGTAGAATATAGAAGGTAAAAAGAGAGAGTTGAAAGTTGAAACCTGCAAGCTAAACCTCTAATCTAATGAATTCTTACAGTGATTCAACTATGTGGGTTCTTGTTATTTTAATCTTCTTCTCTGTTTTGCTTCTAATTAAAAAGAAGAATAAGCTTCAGCTCCCACCAAGCCCTCCTAAGCTTCCAATTTTAGGAAACTTATACCAACTTGGAGATTTGCTTCACCAATCTTACTGCAAATTGTCCAAGAAATATGGTTCTGTTATGCTTCTTTACCTTGGTAAAATCCCAGTTGTTGTAATATCTTCTGCTGAGGCAGCAAAAGAGGTCTTAAAAGTTCATGATCTTGATTTTTGTAGCAGACCTCAGTTTTCAGGTGCTGGAAGGCTGACTTACAATTATGTAGACATTTCTTTTGCACCATATGGTGAACACTGGAGAAACATGAAGAAACTGGTTCTTTTAGAACTTTTTAGCTTGAAAAGAGTAAAGTCTTTTCAGTCCGAAAGAGAAGAAGAAGTGGAATTGTTTATCAATTCTATTTCTAATTCTGCAGCTTCTGGAACTGCTATTAATCTTACTGAAATGTTACTGTCTCTTACAGCAAATATCACATTTCGAATGTCTTTTGGGTATGATTATCGCGGGACTAGTTTCAACAGAGACGGATTTCATAAAGTGGTTCATGATGCTATGGCTGTGGCAGTAAGCTTCTCTAAAAGTGAATTGTTCCCACTGCTAGGTTGGGTTGCTGATTGGATATCCGGCTATCATTCTCGGATTGAAAGAGTTTTTCATGAGCTGGATTCATTTTTCGAATACATAATCGATGATCATCTTAAACCAGGGAGGAACAAGGAAAGGGATGACATGGTTGATGTGCTGTTAGGAATACAGAAAGAACAAGCTGAGCTTGGAATGGCTGAGTTCACAAATGATAATATTAAGGGAGTCCTTGTGGTAAGTTCCCAAAATTTAATTTATGACTATATTAATACTTTATTATTTGCAGGTTAAGGCATAACCTATTAGTAGGAAGTATATTTGCTTTAGATGAAGTAAAAAACTAAAGTTCCATTTCCTATACTTATATATATCCTGTACTTTCTTGAATTTGTGCTTCAGGATTTATTTGCAGCTGGAATAGACACTTCTGCCATTACGGTGAATTGGGCAATGGCAGAACTTTGCAAAAATCCAAGAGTGATGAAGAAAGTGCAAGATGAAATCAGAAATGTTGTTGGAAATAAAGGAAGAGTAACCGAAGCCGTTCTTGATCAGCTTGAATACTTGAAGATGGTGATTAAAGAAACTTTCAGATTACATCCTGCTGTCCCACTACTACTTCCAAGAGAAACAATGTCTAACTGTAAAATCAATGGCTATGACATTAATCCCAAAACTCTAATCCAAATTAATGTCTGGGCAATCGGACGCGATGCAAAGTATTGGAAGGACCCTGAAGAGTTCTTCCCTGAAAGATTTGCTGATAGCTCCATTGATTTTAAAGGACAAAACTTTGAGTTGTTGCCATTTGGAGCAGGTAGAAGAATATGTCCTGCAATACGTATGGGAACAATAATAGTAGAGATAGTTCTTGCAAATCTTCTGTATTGTTTTGATTGGAAAT
>CANUEY010356613.1:0-13841 GCA_948099555.1 Croton setiger
CATGAAAAAGGACTAAAAATTTTAGGAAAATATTTTTGGAAAAGAGGAAAGAGCGGACCGAAAAGGAATTTGGCTGATTTCTAATTCGAAGCTCTTTAACATCCTCGGATAATTTTGGGGTGCAAAAATCGAACGTCAACAGGTTCACATTCTTATTTTTCAAAATACTAGCTGCTATTGGTGAATCTCTCTCCTCTAAATATTAATATATATACTCCATATGTATCATATATATAATTCATATATACCCATATACCAGTATATATGATTCGTTTATACCAATACATGTCTTATTCTTCTCCTCCAAAACCTTAACCTCCATTACTTTTTCTCTCTACTAAATCAGAAGCACAATCAAAAAATCAAAAATAAGAAAAAGAAGAAGAAGAAAAGAGAGAGACAAATCTATAAGAAGATGAAAATGAATGATTATTGATGGTATTGCTATTTTGTGGGTTTCTTTCTTTAGTTTCCATGGTTTTTTTTTAGTTTAGGTGTATTGATGGAATATTTTAAAATATGTATTATTTACTATAATTTTTTTAGTTTCCATGTTTTTTTTTTTTTAAGTTTAGGTGTATTGTTGGCATATTTTAAAATATGTATTATTTACTATTTTTAGAAAGTTAACGCTATTTACATCTAGTGAATATATGAATTGTGTTAATTGTCTCAAAAATATCACTTATACAAATAAGCGGGGATTGTTTCCCAAATTATTATAGTAGCATGATCAAACGACTGTATAGCAAAAGTGCAAGTCTCACTAATATTAACACATTGTTTGATGGAATAATTGTTTTTTAATTGGTCTACATAATTATGCCCCTATCGCTTGCAGGAATTTTTTAGTGGTATTTGTAGAATAGAAAGTTTTAATTTACTAAAATTAATTGTTTTTTATTGTGTTTAACTTCTCTATTTAGTTACATATTTATACAGTAATGCTCTAACTGTAATCCCTTAATCACAGGGATTATGATTAGGTTTGTTTCTATTCTATTATCATCAAATTTATTCAAATTCTCTTCTGTTCTTTATCACTCCCCCTCAAGTTAAGTCATCAGATCACAGATACTCAACTTGAAAGAGCTTTATCGAATACCCATGCTGGCACTGCTTTAGTCGAAATGCCTGCTAGTTGTTCCTCCGATCTTACAAAAGGGAGTCTGATGATCCCACTTTTTAGCTTTTCTTTGATGAAGTGCCTATTTATTTCAACATGTTTGGTGCGGTCGTGTTGTACTAGATTTTCAAAGATACTGATTGCTGCTTTGTTATCACATTTCAACTGACACACATTTTCAGTAGGGAATCCAATTTCTGTTAACAGCTTCTATAGCCAAAGCATCTCAACTAGTCCTCGAGCAATTCCTCTGAACTCAGCTTCTGCACTTGATAGCATAACTACCTTTTGTTTTTTGCTCTTTCAGGTTTCCTCCTACAAGAGTAAAGTACCCGAATGTTGACTTCTGATCTATTGGATTTCCAGCCAATCAGCATCTGTATATCCTTGAATTCAAGATGTCTATGTTTCTGGAACAATACCCCTTTTCCTGATATGCCTTTTAGATAACGAACAATTCTTAGCACAACATTCATATGTTGCACCTGAGGTTTATGCATGAACTGACTGACAACCCCTACTGCATAAGCTATATCTGGCCTTATATATGATAAGGAAATGAGTTTCCCGACTATTCTTTGATATTGCTCTTGATCTGCTTGTTTGGAATTTTCTTCTATTTTTAGACTGTGACTCCTAGGGGCATTTCTACTAGTTTACAGTGTATTAAGCCTGTTTCTAAAAGTAGATCGAGGATATATTTCTTCTGAGAAATGAATATTCTTTCATCTTGAATTCTCTGAAAAATTTATTGTTTGAGCTCTATTATTTCTTCTTGATCATTCCTGGTAATGATCATGTCATCCACATAGATTATCAAACATGCGACAAGATCATTCCTTCTTTTTAGAAATAAGGTATGATCTAAATTACTCTGCTTGTACCCATTCTTCTTCATGACTATTGTGAATCGGCCAAACCAAGCTCTTAGAGACTTTTTTAATCCATAAAAAGCTCTTTTTAGCCGACATCCTTCTTCAGTTTTGAAGTTCTGTGAGAATCCAGGTGGAGCTTCCATATAGACCTCTTTTTTTAAATCACCATGCAAGAAATCATTTTTTACATCTAGTTGATACAGATGTCATTCATAGTTGGCAGCAATTAAAAACAGTTCTCTAATTGTATCAATCTTTGCAACTGGGGAAAATTTCTTAGAGTAATTAATTCTGTAGGCTTAGGTGTACCCTTTCGCGACTAGTCTTGCTTTATATTGCTCAATAGAACCATGAGCTCTATATTTGATGGTAAACACTCATTTACATCCTACTGGTTTTTTTACCAACAGTCAGTCTGCACTTGTCTCATGTATCATTTTTAATAAGCGCCTCCATTTCAGCTTCCATTGCTTGTTGCCATTCTCTTCATTGTTGAGCTTCCTCCATGGTTCTTGGTACCTTTGGTGAGAATATAACTGTATTAAATGCCTTTTCTTCTCCAGATAGATTCCCTTTGGTTAAATTTGCCACCGGATATCTTGAACTTTCTGGTGCATGCTCTGGCTCATATCGTTTGAGAGGTACCCCACAATTACTCTTGGGAGGTAATATGTACCTAGTCTGCATCTCCTTCCTATCATGCATCTCGTTAGTTTTATTAACGGAATCATGTTCAGTATTGCTAGAAATACTTACTTCGAGAGTATCTGATTCATGTTATATACTACTAGAAATACTTACTTCAAGAGTACCAAACTCAGGAGATATGGGATAATCTGATTCTAGAGGTAATACTTCATGTTTTGTGAGACTCAATACCTGCTTTGTAACATCCTCTCTTATACTTTACGTCATAAACATGCCATTTTTTTATAACATATTAATCTCTCAGATTAACCTAAGTCAATTTCATTTAATTAACTTAACATATAACAGAAGCATTTAAACCAAATCTCATACATAACATATTACAAACCCATATTTACAAATATTTAAACCTGTTTATCCAAAAACTCTATTAACATAACATGTTAATAATATACATATACCAAAACATAAAATTATGTATACAAAACATAGCATAAAGCAAAAAATATATGCAGCAGATACAAATGTTGTGGTGTGAGGGAGAGAGGCCTAGGCTTCAACTGTATCGACCTGAGTATAAACTAGTCAAGTCTCAGTACTTCACTCAAACAGCAGACCCGAAAACACAATGTGCGATTAGGTGATTCTCATACTCAGCAAGTGCTAACCAAAACCATATACAGCCAACATATAAGTCATTTTGTCAAACATAGCAAAACAGCATAATTTTAGGTCAATTATATCATATATAAACAAAGCAATAGCATAAGATGTGATAAGAAAAGTCTTTCCTTTTTCTTTATTTGTGATTTATCGACCAAGTGATGCCCCGGGAATTTCACGGCATATCAATAACCATAGCTGGCCAGCAAACCTGTAAGAACGAAATATCATCGGTCAAAAGGGATCCGTAGATCAACCTTTATTATGGAATATACACCAGATCATTCTGCATCGTATAGGACCCGTAGTCTTTCTATAACATATAGGACAAGTAGGTCTTTTCGTTAAATCATAGAGAAAACCGTAGGTTTCTCTTGTGAAATCTGCAAACACTGGCTATGATAATCACAGCGGCCATATTTAATTCTTGTGGAAATGCATTTATAAAACATACATTTCATATCGTCATGCTTCATATAATCATGTGACCGGGCTTCTGTACTGGTTAAAAAAACATATATATCTCTATAATTAGATCAAATAACTCAACTGGTCGGATTTCAGTACTGACTCAGAAACCACAAACATCACAATTCATATATCAGATATTTCCAATTGACCGGGCTTCAGTAGCGGTCCAAACAGTTCAATAATAACATATAACAGTAGTTTAATGTATTACAGATGACCGGGCTTTAGTACAGGTCCAAAAAGTTCAATATAGCATACTTGGCAAATTCACAAAATCCAAATCAAACATATAAGTAAGTGGATTTAGCACTTACCTCACTGCTATGAACTCAGGTGGCCCTCGGGTTGCTTACCCCACACTGCTTGAGAACTCGATACTCCTATAATGCATAACATAGTAATGATGTTCAAATAACCAAATTAGAAGTTCATATATGCTATGATGCATGATTTAATAATTAATCTCTAAAATAATTGAGTTTAAAATTAATCCGTATAATTTTCTGTGAATTTAAACTCAATCCGTAAATTTTCCTATTTAAAACAATTTTATAACATATTAAAAATAATTATCAAACTCATTTTATCATATAATAATTACAATTAATAATAATTATAATTATTAAAACCAAAACTATAATTAAATAAACCAAATAATAAATTAAAACCAAATTCATAATTAAATTCTTTAACAAAATATTTAAATCTCAATTTTTGGACTCAAAATGATCTCAAAATAAATTTTCAACGTTAAAAACGGATTCAGGACGTCAAAATTAGGTTGGTAGGGCCTAAACGTAATTTATAAAAGTTTTTGGGTTAAAAATATAAGCAAAAATAAACTTCAGGGGCTAAAATGCAATTTTACCAAAGTTTAGGTGTTGGGCGCATTATTTTCCGCAAAACGCAGCCTCCCACATCGTTTTGGCCGCTGCCTCGCAGCCCCCCGCATGCTCTCGCCGCGCACGCCTAGCTCCAAATCGCATGCCTAAGGTGTTGTTTTGGGCCTGCCTCAGCCGCGCCTGCCTTCTACCCAGAAAATTTGTCTCTCAAGCCTACTTCCCGACGGCCGTACGTCCTCCCCCGGTGGCTTTCCGGCGAGTTACGACCACCTTTCTCTTCCTCTACACACCTTCTAACTAACCATCGGAGCCAAATTCCCAGAAACCCTCTAGATCTCAAGATACAAGTCCCCAAAGTTGGCTCCTCAACACTGTTTACCCAGATTCCAAATTTAGCATATCTCTCAACCCAACTTCTAGCCACTTTTTCTGCTACCTCCGGTGGTTTTCCGGCAAACTAAAATGACCAAACTCTACACCTACATACCCTATAGCATCCCATATAGCCCAAACTCACTCATGCATCACCAATTGAAAGATATAACCCTCTAAAGTAGCAACCTTAACACTACCAAGAAAACAAAATTGTGTACCTAGAATTTTGTTTCTCTTCTCCCATGATTTCCAACCCTTTTCTACCCTTTCTAACACATCAATTCACTTCATAAACATCCTAGGAACATGTTAAAACTTTTGGATGGAAGGATTCAACAAGGTTTTCCTCTTTTCTCTCTTCTTTCTTTCTTTCTCTTTCCTTTTCTCTCTTTCTTCTTCTTCCTCTCTTTCCCTTTCGTGTAACACTAATTCCCTTCTATTCCAGCCCCTATTTCCATCCTCCACCTCATGCCAAACATCCTAACAAATAAGTCCAACAGCTGCTTGGTTATAGTTTGCACAAATTTATCCAATTTTGCCTTAAGACATTACTTAACCATAAGGTTTTCTTCCTCCCTTCACTTTCATCTTTCAATCTTAAATTCAATCCTTTAAACACAGCCAGCACCTACTTAAAACTTGTTTTTGGTGTCAAAATAATACATATAACATGTGTCTGAAGTTTTGTAAAAATCGAAATCTGAAAATTAGTCGTGGTTCGGTCGGTGCCCTAAACCGACTCCGAAACCTCAATGATTTTTGCGGAACAAAAATCATACGACGTCGTCACAAAATTAGGGTTTCAAAACTCTTTAAAACATGTTAATAAACATATATCAAAATATCAAAATCATTTGGTACATATTTTACGAGATTCCAACATTTTTCGGTCGCACGGGCCAAAAACCCTAATTAGCTCCGTTTGTGTCTTTCAACGGAAAATGAGCTTATAACATAGCTTATAATTCTTATCCAAATTATATATTATCATATTCAAATCATATAATCCATATTTAATTTAATTATCAAATTAAATCATGATGCATTTTAATGAAAATGCACGTAATGCATGCAAATGACGTCAGAACGACGTAGGGTTAGGTTTGGGGTGTCACATGCTTGCTCTGTTTGGACTGGACATGACAAGCTTAGATTAGCTGACCAATCTGGACTAATAAGCCAATTCAGTGGGTCTTGTCTTGAAGTCTCCCCCAGACCATTGGATTGGTCTTGAAAATAATATTCTGTCTCCAAAAAATTGCAATCCATGGTGGTGTACATAGACTGACTAACAGGATCACAACACTGATATCCCTTTTTTGAGCCTTATATCCCATAAAAACACATCTAATAGCACAAGCATCAAGTTTTGTGCGAATTACCCACAGAATATGGACATAAACTATGCATCCAAAAATCCAATGGGGAAGGGTAAGAATAGATGAAAGCTGGGTAAGTTGAGCTAAGGTATCAAGTAGCATTTTAAAGTTTAAGATTTTTATGGGTAATTGGTTTATTAGATAAGCAGCTGTGGGGACAGCTTCTGGCCATAAATTTTTTGGCACATGGGAGACTAACATTTGGGCTTGGGTCATTTCTAAAAGTATCATATTTTTGCTTTCGGCAACACCATTCCGTTGTAGAGTATAGGTACATGTGGTCTGATGAACAAGCCCATGTTTTTTAAAAAACTCTTGCATACTATGATTTATATATTCCATCTCATTGTCAGAACAAAGTATTCAGATCTATTTTTGAAATTGCATCTAAACAAGATTATTGAACATAATAAATTTCTCAAATACTTCAGACTTATTTTTTAGAAAATAAATCCATGTAATCCTAGTGCAATCATCAAAAAAAATGAGGAAATATAGAAAACCATTATGACTAGCTATAGGTGCGGGTCCCCAAACAATAGTGTGTATAAGAGCAAAAGGTATATCAATTCTTATATTATTTTTAGGAAAGACTTGTCTATAACTCTTAGCGAGGATACACGTTTCACAAGTCATATAATTATTGGTTTTATAGAGACTAGGAAATAGAATTTTAAGGTACCCTGTAGAAGGATGTCTGAGTCTTCGATGCCATAACCACACTTGTCGGTCAACAGTCCCGTGAGCAAGCATAGTTGTACCTTTTGTGTCCACTCATCCACATAGTACAAACCTCCATGCTCAGTTCCATGCCCAATTATCTTCCTGGTCTGAGTCTCCTGTACACAAAAAAGTTTGATGCAATAGAACAGTACAATTTAGCTCGCAAGTTATATGGCTTATGGATAGAAGCTAATGGGACAAATGAGGTACATATAGACAATTGGGCAGTTTAATAGTGGATGAAAGCTCAATTTCTCCTACTCCTTCTACAGATGAATACCCTCCATAAGCAGTCTGAATAAAAGTTTTTTTAGGGGATATTTTAGTTTTAAAATCTGCAGGATCATATGACATTATGTCAATAGCCTCGCAATCAAAAACCTATCTTTTTGTTTTAGGGGTTTTGTTTCCAGCAATTTCATTAATTGAGGCACTATTTCTATTTATATTAAAGTAAAAAAGGACCAGATTGGAATTGTTTAGTCCAATTTTGTTATATCCGGACTATTTAAGGACTGATTGTGAATTTACCATCCTCTCGGACGTATATCAAAAAGAATTAAAAGGAGAGGGGTTTGAGGGTAATTTTCCCTCAAACCCTATACCTTCTCCTGCAGCCTTCCCTTTTATTCCACTTGTTGCGATAGCGGCCGCTGCTCCTTCTCCATCCCTGTTCTACCTCTCTCCAGTTCCAGTATAGGTACCGCTTGCGTTACCCACTGTGGTAGCGCCCGCGTTGCCCACTGTGAACACTGCAACCCTTTCCTTGGACCCTCTTTTCTTATTTTCTAGTCACCAATCTGGGTAGTTGATGATCTTGAAGCATCCTTCCTTTGTGTGCCTTGTTCCTCTGCAATCGCTACACTTGAGCTTCGATTTTCCATCGCCTCACTCCGAAATGATGACTTGGCCATTGATTTGGCCGGATCAGACCGGAGTTTGGCTACAAACCCCTGTCCAATCTGAAAGACTTCTAGGTTCAAGTCCTTTTTCTCCAGACCCAAAATACCTCTCCTAGCAGCTTCTCTTCTGATTGTGGCATAAACATATTCAACTGATGGAAGAGGCTCCTGTTTAAGGATATCTCGTCGTTCTATTTCATAATAGTCATCAATCCTGACCAGAAACTGAAACAATTTTGTTTCCTGTTGAATCTGATTGCAAATATCTATGTCTTCTTGATATTTCATCAGATTAGGCATTCGGCAATCGATCTCATTCCAAATCGCCTGTAAGGTTCCAAAATATTTCTGAATCGTTGTTTCTCTTTGCTTTAAATTGTTTGCTTTGACTGTTAAATTGAAGATTTGCAAAGAGTCACTATTAGTTTGAAAAGTTGTGGTTAAACTATCCCATAATTCTTTAGCTGTTAAATGTTGATCGTACTATACAGCTAACTCTGCTTCTATGTTTTCTATTATCTATGAGAAAACGATCAAATCTAATTGTTTCCATTTTATGTAGGTTGGGTGTACTGATGGTAGAGATAGAGCTTCCAAAATATGGTTGACCTTCTGTGACATTCCTAACCAAACCAAGCATCATACGTGATATCATTATAAGCATAACATGCATTTTTACATTACTTGCCGCATAATCATCGTTTTTAAATAGAGATTTCTTATATGCTAAGAAATTAAATATATGTGATATTATAAGAGATTAAGTTAAAATATGTGAACAAACTAAGTATTTAAGACTTCTTTACAGTCGATTGACGTAAACGAGGTTACATCTAAGGTTTTAACTGTCGCGACCAATAAAACGTCGATAGCGTGAATAATTTAAAAGAAATTGTTTTGAAATTTGATTAATTGGAAAAATAAATGTGATAAATGAATATATTTATTTTCGGAACCGTATATTTATGATGACGTCGTAAATTTCGGTTCCGCCAGCATCGCCGAGGTACCAGAGCCGGTATTAGGCAACAACCGGGCCGCGAATATTTTCATACCCAATTTTACCGAAACTTTAAATAATATTTATATTAATTATAATGATGATAAAAATGAAAGAAAAGTGGATTTATATGCTTAATAAGTGACGAAAACAAAGGAAACAGAAAGAAAAAAAAAAGAAAATATATTTTTGGATAGAAATTAGAAATTTAAAGTGAAAATGAAGTAGGAGGTTGAAAGTAAGTTTATAGGGAGTTGGAACATAATATTTGGAGTCTGGAAGAAGGATTGAAGAGGTGGAATAAGGAAAGAGAACGAGAGAGAACAGAAGAAAACAGAAAGAGAAAAAAGAAAAGAAAAGAAAAGAAAGAAAAGAGAAAGAGAAGGGAAACTAGCCACTATCATGGCTTCCCTATGGTCCAGGGAAGATTAGGAACAGAATAGAAGGAAGAAAAAAGGAAGAGAGAGCTTAGAAAACAAAGAAAACAGAAGGAACTCGAAAATAGGGCAGAGAGAGAGAGGAGAAAGAAAAAGAGAGAAAACGAAAAGAAAACACCTAGAGTTGTTGGGATAGCTTAAGGGAGTCTCTGAGAAGAATTTGGTGCCGAGAAACGGCCGGAAAATCTTCGGAAATTCGGCTGGAAAACAGAAGGAAAAACAAGGTTGTCGGGCACAGGTTTCTAGCTGAAGGGGGAAGAATATCAAAACAGCAGCACAAGCTGCGTTTTGATGAAAATTTCCCCCTGGGTACCTGAACTTGGTAAAATTTCATTTGACCCCTAAAGTTTATAATTTAATGCAATTTAGTCCTTCCAGCAAAGTTTTAATTGTTTTCAATTTATTCCTGCCAAATTTAATCTATGACAGATTTCATTTTGGTCCCTAAAGTTTTGGCGCGTTTTCAATTAAGCCCTTTAGAACTTTTAATTGTTTTCAATTAGGTCCTTCCGCACAAATTGAGTTTAGAAAATTATAATTTGGCCTCTAAAGTTACTGTCGAACTTCAATTAAGTCTCTGAAAACTTTAAAAGTTATTCAATTGAGTCCCTCTGCCAAAATTAACTTCTGAATATTATAATTTGACCCCTGAACTTGCTGCCAGACTTCAATTGAGCCCCTGAAAAACTCTAAAAGTTATTCAATTGAGTCTTTTTTGGTTTAAATTGAATTTATTTTTATAGATTAGGCTAATTAATTAATGAATTGAGTTAGATAGTTATAAATATTGTTAATTATAATTAGTATATGACAAATTAAGTTTGAAAATTAATTTAAATGCATTTTTAATTCTTTTTAGTATAGAAAATATATGTTATAAGTTAAAATTTAAATGAAATAATATTTATTTTAAAATGAAATTAAGTTAATTTAAAAAAATTAAATGTTTAATCATACATCATACCATATGTACATTATTTGTATAGAAGATTAAATATTTGTTACGTTGAATTATATAGGAGCATCGAGTGTAGGAGGAGAACGGGGTAAACAACCAAGACCCGACCTAGCTCACAGTTGTGAGGTAAGTATAAACTTACTTGTTTTATTTATTTCATAAATTGTTTATGAAAAGACGATTTACTTTGAGATTAAAACTGTTTGGACCGGTACTAAAGTCCGGTCAACTGGATTATTTGATATTGATTATATATGATGTTTAAACTGTTTGGATCGGTACTAAAGCCCAATAAATTGTGTTATTTGTTTTGAATATATGATAAATGAACTATTTGGACCGGTACTGAAGCCCGATCATTGGAAATCATGGATAATTGTATATATATGTAATTGGGTCATTGAGTCGGTACTGAAATCTGACCAATTGACTTATTGAGATTTATTATTTGAAATATATACTTGTTTGGACCAGTACTGAAGCCTCGTTAATGGTTTATATTGAATATTGTGATTAAGGTATATATGTCATACATGTGCATTCATACCGGACTTAATATGCGACTTATCAAAATCGTAATTTATGTTTTCAAGTTAGCAATTGACGGTGTTAGTTCCTCTGAGTGAAGTGTAGCACTTCACCAAACATCTTCACAGGTCAGTTTGGCTGAAACTTAGGGTCTCTCTCCCTCGCACTACATCTTATGTATAGTTGTTATATAGATTATGGAATTTAGTTTTTTTAGTAATTGTTAATGTTAAGTTTGGCATGTAAATTATAACATATTAGTTAATTGGTTTGCATTATAGTTAATGGTTATGGCTATTTCCATTAGGCGAGACTAGAGGGTGTAATTGAACTCGTTTAGTTTAACTGCGAGATTCACAATCAAAGTGTTGGATTCTGTTGAGCTTGATTTGTTGGTGAGATTTTGGATAATCTGCAGTAGTTGAGCAGCAAAGACATCCATGTTGGGTGTTTCAATTGCTCCTGTTAACAAGATTCTTCCTGATAACTCATTAGCCTTAGGTGAGTTTTTGGTATATGATGAAGCTTAAATTAGATCACAGCTTATTGTGAATCAACCTGGCTCTGATACCGTGTAGAATAGAAAGCTTTAATTTACTGAAATTAATTGTTTTTTATCGTGTTTAACTTCTCTGTTTAGTTACATATTTATATAATAATGCTCTAACTATAATCCCTTAATTACAGGGATTATGATTAGGTTTTTTTTTCTATATCATCAAATTTGTTCAAATCTCCTTCTGTTCTTTATCAGTATCCTATTATTTTGATGTGACATATTATACCTCTGAACTATTTAAAAGTGATTTTTCATGCCCCTGCCACATCACCTTCAATGCTTTTTAGAAAATGGTCTCTGAAAAATTAAGCAAATAGTGATTGAAAATTACCCAAATATTCTCTCACCCTCCTTCCTTAAGGTCAAACAATGGCACAGAGACCAATTAAGTAATTTTCCAACCAAAAATGAACTTTCAATTTCGATGATAAAACATAGCATACCAAATCAAAGCTCTTACAGCAATGATTCAGAATATGCCTTCAAATTTTTCGTCCCACCATTGTAAATCCTTGAAAAAATGGAAATGATATTAACCCATTTACCTTACCCATTTCAAACACAACCCTCTGACCACCAATCATGGATAATACATGTACCAATGGAAAAATATCGTTGAAAAGAGTAGAACGATAGTCTTAGATTTCAAAACCAACAATCAAAGCTAAAATAATGTAAAAATGAGAAAAAAATAAGAAAATGTTTTAAAATTCTATGTCGAATGCAGAGCAATTTTCTTTTTTTTTTTTTCATTTTACACTCCTTCAGCTCCTGACATTGGTTTTAAAATCCAAAACCTTCGTTTGATTCCTCTCGATGATTTTTACTGGTATTGATATTTTCCACGATTGGTGGTTACAGAGTTGAGTTTAAAACGGGTCGGATAAATGGGTCAAAATAACCCAAAAATTCATTTATATTTTTCAAAGTTTTACGGTGGTAGGACGATGACTTTGAAGCTATATTTGAAATACTCATTGTGAGAACTTTGATTTGATACGCTCACTCACATGTTTTATCGTTGGAATTGGAAGTTCATTTTTGGGTTAGAAAATTACCCAATTGGTCCCTCTGTCATTGTTGGAGCTTGAGAAAAAAGGAGGGTGAGAGACCATTTGAATATTTTCCAACCAACATTTACTAATTTTCCAAGGACCTTTTTGTAGTAAGCCTTGAAGGTGATATGGCAAGAGTATGAAAGGTCACTTCTAAATAAGTTAGAGACATAATAAGTCGCATCAAAATGGTAGGTGCTACTAGAGAATTTCTGCAAACAATAGGGACATAATTATGTATTTTGCCTATTTTAATTATTTTTCATATTTTGTTTTGTTTGGCATGAATTTTTTCATTAGAAAACACACACATGTATAACTTAAACACAAATTAAAATATTTTAATTTTACATGTTTAGTCCGCCAAATTTAATTATGATAATTTTTCATACTTTTATTTTTTATTTGCACAAAGGAAATAATTTTATGATAAAAGAAAATTCATAAAAATTTTCATTTTTATTGGAAAATAAAAATTATATATGCCAAAAATTAAAAATAATGAAATCAAAATAAATATCATTTCATAACAAAAATAAAAGATCAAGTTAAAAATGACAAACTAAAATATGAGAATTAAAAAAAAAATTTCACTTAATGACTTAATATTCTTAACCATTAGTTATAGACTTAATATTCTTAAAGAATCGAATATGTTACATTTATATATTTTTTTTTTAAGTTTTTATTGTCAGAGCTGAGCGATGCACATATTTGATATTGGCTTTGTTTTTTATTTTTGGGAGTTTTTGAGAAATAGCACAAATTTTATAGTAAAATTACGAGATTAGCACATATTTTTAAAAATTAAAAAAATAGCATATTTTTTATAAAAAATTCAAAACTGTCCCTGGTATATATACAAGTATATATAGAATATATATACTCAGGGTATATATACAAGTGTATATATAGACTATATATACTCGGGTATATACATAAGTATATATAGACTATATACTCGGGTATATATATTAGTATATATAGACTATATATACTCGGGTATGTACTATAATTTGTAAAATTTATTGCTATGATTTATGAAGTATATATAATAGTATATATAATTTCATATATATTGGATAATATGCTATTTATTCATATATATTGTCATATATACCAACAAATGAAGAGTATATATATGACAGTATATATAGATCATATATACTGCTTTATAAATAACAATTCAAACACCTTTTATGCTTCATCATTTTTTAACAAGTCAAATACAAAAAATATAGCTCTATTGAAACAAAATATATGAACACAATCTAGAAACAGGAAACATTCATAGCTCTAT
>CANUEY010356688.1:0-10196 GCA_948099555.1 Croton setiger
TTTTGTTGGTTTTATAAAAAATAATTTTTTTCCACCTTTTACAATGTTTTTTTTATATTTACTCACCCCCCCCCCACCCCCCCCCCCCCCCCCCCCCTCCCCCCCCTTTTTCTTACTCTTCTCAATTGGAAAAAAAAAAAAACTGTTGTCACAGTTCTCAGAAAACTTCACCATTGTATTGTTTCACTATGATGGCCGGACAACTGAATGGGAAGAGTTTGAGTGGGCAAAGCATGCTATCCACGTGAGTGTCCGCAAGCAAACTAAGTGGTCAGAATCTTACCCTGTTATAATTTTGTAACCTTGAATAGGTTGCTAGTTTTGTTATTTTCTTTTCCTAACTTTTTGAACTTTTCTTAAGGTGGTATGCTAAACGTTTTCTACACCCTGCTATCGTGGCACCCTATGAGTATATCTTTATGTGGGATGAAGATCTTGGGTTAGATCATTTTGATGCAGAGGAGTAGGTGCAATTTACATTTCTGTTTTAATCTGAAATCTTATCTAAATGAAATAAAATGCGAACATTTCTCTTCTCTGCTTCAGATACCTTAGGCTCGTGAAGAAACATGGTCTGGAGATTTCACAGCCTGGTTTAGATCCCGAAAGAGGGACAACATGGGCAATGACAAAGAAGAGAGATGGCTCCGAAGTTCACAAGTACTAAACTCCTTTACCTTTGTCTATCTCTAGTCCACTTGTTAGGTAAAGTTTATCCCTTGTTACTTGACCATTATCTTTCTTTGTCCTCGTACTGCAGGGATACAGAGGAGAGGCCTGGCTGGTGTAGTGACCCACATCTGCCGCCATGTGCAGCGTATGTAAAGATAACTGTGACATCTTAAGTAGTTGAAATTTCATTTTCTACTCCTTTGGGATTTGGCTTTGACGCTAGTTTATATGTTTAATGAGCAGATTTGTTGAAATTATGGCAACTGTGTTTTCTCGGGATGCTTGGCGTTGTGTATGGTACATGATTCAGGTATACTGTAATGAAATTATTCATACTTGTTGGCATTATTATTTGTCTAAACTAGCTAAAATTGATGTTATTGCAGAATGATTTGATTCATGGATGGGGTTTAGATTTTGCTTTGAGAAGATGTGTTGAGGTGAGTCATCAGTTTTTGTGTTTCCAAGGTAACAGCTTTCTCGAGTCATTTATCCCTCTGCTTGGAAACAGCCTGCTCATGAGAAAATAGGAGTTGTAGATGCACAATGGATTGTTCATCAAGGCGTTCCATCGCTTGGAAATCAGGTAAAACCTATTTCTATTAGCTAATACAAATGACTTTTGTATGATTCATCTTTATTCTCGTAATTTTACAGGGGGAAGCAGACAGTGGCCGAGCACCATGGGAAGGGGTATGCATTGAGATTTTCTTGTTCTTTGCTGTCAAACCATCTCATAATATAATAATAACATTCTGTTTATCATTTTGGGTTAGGTGAGGGAAAGGTGTCAAAAAGAATGGAAAATGTTTCAAGATCGACTGTTTGATGCAGACAAAGCCTATTTTGAGTCAATTGAAGTTAATCCTATTAATTCAACAGATGGTGAACAATGAATATATATATATTGCTTTTATTTTCATCCAGTTTCAACTAGTGGCGTTTCTTGGATGAATTGTTCATTTTCTCCTATTTATTGATTCTTTGAGAGAAAACTTCAAATCAAAATTAAATTAAATTAAAACAACAGTAAATAGTGCCTTTATAATGAGGTGTCTTATTGTTTTTTGTTATTGGAGTTAATGGCTTATATTATGCATACAATGTGCAATTAAGCTGGCAAGAATCTCAAAGACATGCTCTTGTTCTACAAATTAGAAATAAATTATAGCATAATATAATGTAACTTTTAAGTTTTACAATAATGTACAAGCTCTCCAAAATTGGGTTACCATCAATGTATTCTTTCAATTCTTGAAAAAATGGGGCTCCACTACAAAGCAATAAATTACTTAAAAATAATTTTTAGTTATTGCTTCTTCCAGATCTTTGAACTCCCATGCATCATCTGCCAAATATTCTCCTGTAACAATCAACAATGTTAATATTGCAAAATTTATTTTATTCAATTTTCAATTTCTTTTCATGAATAAACTGATTTAAAATTCTCACCCAACAGTTGGAGTATAAAAGAATGAAAAAGGCCCTTACCAATAGAATCTCTTTGAAGGGCAGTTAAGTGAGCACAACTGCAAGTGAAAAGTTAAGTTAGGTATTGTTGAATATCTTCATGCTATTTATTTTCTGTTTCTTACATATTTCCTTCTCTTTCTTTCTTTTTTCTTCTAGACATAAGGATGAAGCAAAAAGGAACTTACGTGACAACATTCCCTATCCTCAAATTTATACTTCAGTGGTGATCAAAGATAATGGTTTCAAAATCACAATTGTTAATGATTTCAGAATCACAAGACGGTACAACAGCAAATACGTATACCTGCCAAGAGCCTTCCCAAAATCTGCACACAGGGATCGAATATATGTTCCTTTAGAGCATACCACTCGGAAAATCAAATTTTGTCTGCAAAAATCACAAAAATCAACTTCAGGTTCAAATAAGGCTGCCCAGGTAGTGAATTTAAGATGACTCCATTAGTTTGCAGGATGCTTTCCTAGATATGCGCTAAAACATATCCTACGTAAACAGTTCCCATTACCCATAGCAGAGAAAAATGAAGATCATAGACGAGGTTGGAAATCAATTTCAGTAATTTCCATAATAAACTTGTCAAAGTGATTACCATTCCATTGATCATATATACAGTTTAACAACCTCATGACCTGGAATTACCAGGGGTTGACAAAAATTGAAAACAGAAAAGTGAATGCCATGTATACCATAGATTCACAGTGAAAAGTGCATGCCAAGCATACACAGACTCATACATGATATGATATTGCAATAAATCAAAGAGAAGATACTGAAGAGACACAGTGGAGTTGCAGCTTATGGCTTGTGGATAGGAATGTGCACTATAGATATCAGAAAGAACATATATCAAACAGAAACCAAAAGAACCTGTCCTCTAAGCTCCGTTCTATGTCAAACTTAAAAATTGAAATTCTTCTCGGTGCAAGCTCAATACTTTCTCCTCGTCTTGCTTTGTCATACATCTTTTCTCCTCCAACCTATCAAAGGTAGGAAAGCCCTGAGCAAATATATAAGGAGAACATAACGGAGTCTTTCAGTTTAAGAATGTGCATTTTGCCTCAATTAACATCCAAATAACAGAGCCTTATGCAAGAATTCACAAGTCAAAACCAAGTTTTAAGACTAAACAAATAAGCTAGTATTCATCCACTTGAATTTGTTTGGGAGAAATCACTGTTGCATTTAAAAAGGAGCAAGTGTGTGCTCACATTATTTAAGACTAACAGATACAATGTTATTGCCATCAATATTCTTAGAAGCAAGTTATTGTAAATGTTGCTGATAAAGAACAAACAGCATTTAAGCAAAATTGAAGAGGACAACTGATTTTTACATTTACAATGTTCCCCTGAAACAGTGAAAAATAGTAGATGATGAACAGGTAATTGCATGCACACCATGCTGCTACTTGTATGCATGCAATGGATAGGATAGTGCTTGAAAATACAAGTCATTCTCATTTCAAAATATTTCCAAAATTCATTTCTTTCAAGTTTATTTTTCTTTCTTTTTAAGTAGAAATTTGTATTCAAAAGACAGTAAGCAATAATCAGTTAAAAGAACCTGTCTACTTATGCAGTTTGTTAACAATTAAAACAGTAGAAATTCTTACTTTGATGGCAGAGAACATCGGAGGAACTTGCCATATTTCGCCAAAAAAAGATGTAGCAGCTTTTCTTATGTCAGCATCTTTGATATGTTCCCATGGCTCACGCTGGATAACCTGAATGATAGAACAGTTTACAAGTAACAATTTGGTAATTTGGACAATGTATTGAAGTAGGTTAAAACTAAAAAATCAGAGTCAAGTTTTAGTCATGTCCAATCAGATGATGATAATGGATCAGAAGTAAAAAGATAAAATAAATCCAAATGACTGAGCATATTAAATGAAGTAGCAGATGAAATTCAGAATTACTGTCCATTTCACCACTGAGATTGTGTTTTTTCCCCATTGGGAACCAGACATGCAGCAGAATACTACTAGCCATTAGCAATTCAGAGTGAGAATGATAAATACCATAAACTATCAATATTCAAAAAGAAAAAAAAAAAAAATGCACCAGCTGTTAAAACAAATCTAAAAACACACCGGTGAATCAGCATCCCAAGTTGATGTTGCCTCCCCTAAGCGAAAAACTCCACTATAGCCTTTAATCATGCCTTGATATCTGTATACAAAATCCAAGTTACTTAGAGGTGCATATTCAACAGAGAAAATGTCTTTGTGGTCTTTGGAGCACAAGAAAGATGGAATAAAAGGGGACTCACCTGGGACTGTACTGTGTATAGAATGACTGTTGGAACTAGTCTAAATTATGGGCTAAAATTTAATATTACCTTTCTACCAATTTAGTGGATTTGCCAATACAGACGATCAGTAATCCAGTTGCCATTGGATCAAGGGTGCCTGCATGTCCAACCTTTAACCAAATGTAAGAATTAGAGAAGGTTGCATCTGGTAGTTCAGGAAAAAATTAAAAAAAAAAGCAACTGAGAATAAAAAAGCAACCTTTTTCACTTTGACTAGGCGGCGCAACTTTCCACAAACTGTGAATGAAGTCCATCCTGGTTTGCAATATTGTAACATTACCTTCTTGGAAGAAAATAAAAATCACAACTGACATTTTTACAATTCACTCTGAATTTCTAACTATACTTCAACTATAATCATAGGAGAGACTTGAGAATTTTAATGAACAGCAACACTGAAAACTTTTGCATAGATTATCAAGCACTAAATCAAACTAAACCGAAGAGCTAAATTAAAGGTGCTGTTCACAAATATAAAAGGGGAAGGTGTTCAGTTCCTGCCCTTGCTCATTTGAAGTGGATGATCAAGGAAATATGGGGTTTTGGATAAATTAGATAATTATATACATTATGATTATTGTTATATGCATTGCATACATCCTAAAGCTGAAGGCATATCATTTTGGATTTGCTAGCAAAAAATTTCCTGGTTTAATTATTGATTTACATGTTAATTAGATAGAAATATAATTCAATAACTTCATTTCCTATTGTTTATAAAAGCCACAGAACATCTTGAAGAACTGCATTTCATCAACAAACAAAATTCATACAAAGAACCCATAAATCCAGTGACAGAAAGCTGCATCAACTCACCTTTAGGCTTATTCACTAACACGACAGTTCCATGAGGACCATCCCACCTAGGGGGAAGTTCAGTGCTTCTTGTAACTAGATAAGGTTCTCCATCACCTACTTCATTATTCTTACTGGGGACTTTCTTCAAACACTTGAAGAACTCTTCCACTTTCCTCTCTGTAACATCTTTATGTAAATTCTTCTCAGAATTTGTGTTTAGAGCATCCTTGTCCTCCTCAAAGAACGCCAACCTTTTGTCTTCCTCTTTGTTCCCAACCTCATTATCAATCTTCTCTCCTTTCCTTTTTCCTTTCACATTTGGATTCATATCAGACTCTGTAACATCTATAAATGCCTTATCAAAACATTGGTCAGGAAAATACTTCTTTTCCAACTGATAAACCATCTTGTAATGCTTGTCTTTCTCCCATGGATAAGTAAATGCATCATGAAAATACAATTCCTCCTCTCGTTTATGCAAACTGTTAAACTCTATAACTTGAGGCTTCAATTCAACAAAACCCTCTTCTTTGTTTCTATTCTCCTCATCAGAATCCGACCCATACATTCTCTTCCGCCTCTTATTATAGTACTTTCTCTTGGACTTGTCCATCTCCACATTCTCACTATCTATAGATAACTTTTGATCGACCCAAGAATCTAAACCCAGTTCAGAATTGGGGTTTTGGGGCGATTCTGAATCAGGCGAAGTATCTGACTTGGATTTACTGAGTCCAGCGGGTCGGCGGCGAGTTTGAGCAGGTAAAGACTGAGTTGGGTGGTTAATAATCATGTCGTATTGTAGAGGATAGGGAGTGGAAGTGGTGGAGAAGATTCTGTTTGAAAATGAGAAGACGAAATTGTTTAAAGACTTGGGCTTTGATGACAACAAAAATGGAGAGTGTGAGGATTTCATTGCTGTTGCAGTAGCTGATAGAGACATGATTTTTGAACACAGAAAGAGAAGTGAAAGATTCGCCATTGAATCCCAAAAACCGACGTCTTTTGGAGGGGTTTTAGCATGGTTTTGTTTTAGCATGGTTTTTGGCCTCCCCCATATCTCAGTCAAAAACCGACCCGGAAAGATACTAACCCGTCGGTTGGGTAGTCAACCTGACCGGTTTTTGGCCTCCCCCCATACGGGTTGCTATGCTCTCGTTACTCGCCCGCCCTACCCCGCAATGGGTAGTGGAAAACAACTACCCGTCCTATTCCGTTATCCATTCTTTCACTAACCAACAGATAAAAACGGGATGGATAATATGGATATCCAAAATTAACTGACCCATTGTCATTCCTAGTCACGACCATGCTGCCGACCTTCACCTCTTCTACCGCCGCTAATCGACTGATCAAGAAGGAGCAAATGGAACCTCCGACGGACCAAGGAGCAACTAGTTGCTACTTGTGAACCTCCACCAACCACCACCACCTCACGAGTCACAACTGCGGTCATCAGTTGTTGCTGGCGAATGTCAATGCTGGCTATTTAAAGTTTCTGACAGGTTTGAGCTCTAACATTTCAATTTTGTTTTGTTTTCTTATTGTAGATTAAGGTTTTGAAATAAGGGAAGAAATAGACATTTTAGTTGTTGATGTGAGTGAATGTAATCAGACTGAAATTGGTAAAATTTGATTTTATGTAAATGAAATTGTTGAACGCTTAAAGAAATTGTTGATTTTTGTGATTGAGATTGATAAATGCTGACTGAAAATTTTGATATATTTGATAAATAAATGACCGAGAATGTTGATTTCTTACACTGAAATTGTTAAATGATTAATGAAAATGTGAATTTTTTTGGCCGAAAATGTAAAATGTTTTTGAATGCTTATTGAAAATATTAATTTATGTGGTTGAAATTATGAATTGTTGAATGAGATTGCCTATTTAGTGACTTAAAATGATATGATGAGTGAAATGTTAGAATTATGCATATTAGATCAACAAAGTGCCTGAAACTTGCTTCAATAGGCTGCTGGAACTGGAAATACTGAAAATTAGGCATATTCTTTGACTGGGTGGTGAGTAGGGTCTGTTTGGCTCAGGTTTTCTAGAAAAGTTGGGTCTTCGGGTTTAATGTTTCGGTTCGGATCGAACCGACCCATGCACAGCCCTAAAACACTGGTCGGCACTTGTCCTCTCACTACATCGTCACTTCTTTAAAATACTATATTTCAGAAAGAAAATTTTTCATCTTTTTCAAAAATTGGAGGGTCATTTCATTTCACTTCAAATTTCCCGGACCGCAGCCAATGGACTCAGAAGCCACGGCTTGGTGTTCCGGCGAGGAGGAGAGATGGGAGCTCCGCCACGACGAAGATGGTTTCATTTACAAGATCCTCAAGCGCCAGCGCGTACTCGACCCAGCCGATGCCGCCGCAGCTGCTGCTCAACCTCCTCTCGCGGACCCCAAAGTCGAACAGAGACGCTGGAGACTAAGAAAGAAAAAGACCATCTTAAAACTTAAATGTCAGTACCAAAAGGAAATTGACCAGTGGGAACTTTTGTCGAGCACATTGCAAGCGATGCAGGAGAAAGCAAATCAACAACTTGAATTGCAAAAGCTTCCGCAAGATTTGGGTAAAACGGGGTCTTCGTCTTTGAAGTCAGCTTCGATGTCCGTGGAGGGATCCGTAAATTCTTATGGGTCATTGATCGATGAGCTTCTTTCCCAGGTAATTTTGAGTTTGAATACTTTGAATTTGCTGTTAGGTTTGTGTCCACTTAATTTGTGGAATCCGAAATATAGAAAATTTTGAATTTGCCCCCTTTCCAGTTTATTTTTATTGAAGACTCTATTTGGATTTTGTTTGCAATATTTTGTTTTTGTTTAAAGTTGAATACGCTGCGAAGCAGTTGAAGCGTTTGGCTTTTGGCTTTAAGCTTTTTGTTTTTATGTCACAATCTGCTAAGGCAAATGATTGGATCGGATTAAAGTTGTTATTACAACTTCTGTTAATTTTAATTCTGGGATTCAGAAGAGACATGTTGAATTCTGTAAATTTCACAATGATTGTGGCTTGCAGGGAAAGTGCGGGATTTTAATAAGATTCAAAATTGAAAAATGTATATTATTACAACTGAGATGATTATTGTCATAAAGGTTAAGATTCTTAAGGGACAGTTTCGATTTCCATCTAGGAATGCATTTTTCAGGATGAGAAATGGATCATGAATTCAGGAAGTTGCATTAGATTTGCTGCACTGAAAATCATTTCTGAAATGTTGAAATATCTATTTAACTGTATATGGTCGATTGAAAATTGTAGGCTGAGGCACAAGAATCAGTAATCCAAGATATGGCATGCATCTGTGATATAGCAGAATTAATGTGCAGTGCTCAAGAGGAACACTTGGCACATTCATTTATTGATCTTCCAGTTTGGTCTTCACCTCAAGAGCTGATGGCTTCGCTTTGTTATGAGTAAGTTTGGTAGTAGCTAGCTACTCTCTTAGCTCCTGGAGGGAAATATGTAAAGGTTGCCTTTTGTTAACTTAAGACTATTGTTAATCTGCTCTGTTGAAGATTTCTTCGTCTGAAAGATAGTTTTAGACAACATTTGTATTTATATGAGTATATGATTAGATATCATGTAGGTGCCAAGGGGAGTGAGAAAATGGGAGCTTTTGTACTGGATTTTGGCATACGTTATGGAATTTTACCCCACTAGCCATATTTTGCACTTTATTTGTGCTCTATTGACTCATGGAAATGCAAAAATTACTTGACAAGCTGTAAACACGAACTTTATTTGTGCTGACTGGAGAGCCTGGTATTTGAACTTCCATTTCCTAAGAGATCCTAGTAGTGTGAGTTCTAATAGCATAATGGCAATGTTTCAATTGAACGACTTTACCATGGAATTAAAAGTAAATGTTTTTAGTTTTTGATGAGCCATAGCGAAACATTATTCAATGTGACTAAAGACTTTTTCTAGGTTGTGCTTGCACTAAAATATACCCTTCAATATAGTTATTAATGTTTTGTTCGAGTAGAATCTTGAGTTGTAAAGCTTCTGTTAAGAATAAATCTCCCCAAGAAGGGAACAAATTTTGTCAAGAGAATCAAATTACATGAGAACAAGGTCTTGAAATCTTCACTAAGACGCAAAGGAACAACTTGCACAGGTTTAATAGCAAAACCAAATTTCTTATAAGCATCCTCCAAAACCTTTACTTGTGAAGGGCATAACACAACATCTGCTCTCCTCTACCTATAAATTTTGACGCAGCTCCTACCCTTTGAATTCGAGCAACCTCCAAAAGATGAGGAATTGCATATAGTTAAAAAAATGAGATCATTTTGGACTTTCCACGGAGCACAAGTTGAGAATTAGCACATCATGAACTAACATACAGTATCTCGTTTCCTTGTACTGTTGTCCTAATCTGATGTATTTCTTTTCATATAGAAGTAATTACTATTGGATTCCTGAGGTTTGGCCTAATAGACTTGAAAGTCCCTTTATTTCTAAAATTATATCAAATAGTCCCTAACTTTTTAAAATTGTACTCTGAGGTCATTCGTTACCTTTTTCCGTTAGTCAACGGAAAAGTCAACGTTAGAACAAGGTTTGAACCTAGAACTTTTAGTTTTTAAAACATGCCTAATAACCAACTACACTAAAACACTTTTAGTATTTAAACTTGACATGATAAGATTTTATTGTGTAAGTCATAACCATTCACATTTTATGACTATAGCAATTATCTATTCTTTCAATTAAAATTTTATTAAATAATTACATATTTATTTTTTTATCATCCTAGAAAAGTCTGAAAGTTAGACCCTAAAATTTAACTTTTCCGAAAAATTAAAAAGAGTTTACAGAAAATTTAGTGTTTATTTGGAGAAATTAACAAAAATTAGAAAACTCATACTTTTTATTTGGAGAAATTAACAAAAATTAGAAAACT
>CANUEY010357091.1:0-38537 GCA_948099555.1 Croton setiger
TTTCATTTAATATATGTCTATCGTTTTTTAGTAATTTATTTTAATATATTTCAGAGTTGCTATTACATTGTAATTTTGTTTGAATTTTTTAAGAAATTGTCAATTAAAATTATATACAGCCAGACATAATGTAAAATCGAAATTCTCAAATTAAATTACATAATAAATTGAAGTTCGCATAACTCTTATGCTAACTTAAGTTCGCATAAGAGTTTAGCAAAAATTGTAACTCTTATGCTAACTTAAGTTCGCATAAGAGTTTAGCAAAAATTGTAAATATGTTCACCTATTGAATATATTTTAACCTCTCCATTGGAAACCACCCTTTTTCTTGGCCCAATTATATTCAAATTGAATTATTTCACATGCATTTAGTTTAGTATGGTATTTAAGAAAATGGCAAAATATAATTTAAAATATCATATTTTTAACTATGAAAGAAGTAGAAATTGTAGTAAATATTTATTTTTGAAATTTATCTTTCATGAATGTCATATTTTTCGTAAATATATGTCATATTATTTTAAATATTAAATTTATGTCACTTTTTAAATTACCACTAAATACATGTACTTTTATTATATATAATTTAATATACTTATTTACTAAGACGGTAAAAATGAAAATACATGTATTTTTTAAAAAATATGACAATTTTTCTAAAATTTATACTGAAATATTTGTTAAAATCATCTAAAAATATGAAAAAAAAATTATTATAAAATACATATATTTCTCAAATCTTCTCACATATTTGTTATTTTCTTCATAATAAAAAGTATTAAATTTTATAATTATAAAATATATTATACTATTTTTTTTTAAATTTGAAATATACATACTATTTAATTAAAACTAAATTATAAAGTGTGATATTGATTTATTACAATAATTCAAAATAAATTAAGGATGCGGCTAAAATTGAATATCCAGCAGAATTTCAGGTATTACTTGAATTTCTCTTTTTTTTTTAAGGAAAAAACAAAAATCTGTTCAAAAAATTATATTTTTTAATATTAATATTGGTCTTATTTTAAATAATATTTATTTTATAGAAAGAACATATTATTTTGACTAACGTGACAAAATTATTTCCTCTTCAACAAAATAAATTTTGACGTTTATAAATTGATTGACTTTAACATTTGACTTTTTTAAATTTTTTTACCGTTCAGCTTGAATATTGTCTGTATCATCCCTGATGTCATTCCATCTTCTTTCTAGAAAATTAAAAAAAAAAAATTATTATTTTAGATGGTGAAATTTGTAAATATAATTATAAAATATAAAAACTTATGTCTAATTGAAGTGTTTATTAAGGAATAACGTAAGCATTAATATAATATAATGTTTATTTGATATTTTGCTAGTGTACAACTTGTTTACTGCATACTTATTGAGATTGATATGTATTTCATTTTATCTCTAATCTTAATTAATTCAATATTTATCCTAATTAATCATATTTATATTTAATTAAAAATAGAACAAATCGTACGCATGTGGAGATTCGTATTATATTATCATCAATTCATCATATATAATTATTATTGAAAATATTATTTGTTCTTCTCTGAAATCAAGATTATTATAACTTGATAGATAGAATAGTAAAATGTTAGATGAAAATTGATTCAAATTTATTATTTATTTTTTCCTTTAAAAAATTTCTGGGTTTTGATTTTTTTTCATGGGATGAAAATTTTATTGTTTTTATAAAATAAGTTTAATATTAAGGGTAAATTTGTAATTTACCTGATATATAATATTAATTTAAGTAAAAATATATAAATTTCTTATGCCTATTTTATAAATAAATATTTCTTAATTATAGTTTATTAAATAATGAAAATAATATTTCTCATATAATACTAGTATAGAATTAATTTAAATTTTGTTGGATTTAATGAATTTACTATAAATAATATATTTATAATGAAACCATTCCATTATAACCGCTGCATTTTCTTGACTTAGAAAAAAGGAATTAAACACTTTTGAAATCGTTTCACTTTTTTAAAAAAAAAAATAAAACTTTTTTTAAAAAAATAAAAATACTTTTTATTTATTTAAACTATATACTAATATTTAATACGTTGATGGAATTGGACATAAGTTGCATATATTTTGGTAATAAATTTTGTCCACTTGTAAGCCAAAGGCAATTTTATAATATAAAGTGAGGGTTCATACTTAAAATTAAAACATGACGACTATGGTTACGACCCATTAGGTCCTTTCCATTGACCAAATTAAGTTTGGTTCTTTTTTGACTTTATAAAAAGACCATTGAGATTTGATTTTTGGTGAAAATTAGATACATTTCATACAACCCCATTACTTTTAATCCATCACTTATCATAGTTTTTTTTAATCAAAATGTATAAAATATTTTAAATTTTACCGAAAATCGAATCCACCGACCAATTTTAATTTAGTTTCTGAATTTTTTTTCTACTAATTACTTTAAAATATCATTAATTGATCAAATCATTAAAATTAATGATCGGTGAGCGAAAAATAGTATGACCAATTAGAACACACTCTGATTGACTATTATTAAGTACTTATTGCTTAAATTTAATGGGTTGATCCAATTTTTTTTTTCAATTGATTTTTAATGCACGAATTTTTTATTTTTTATTACCGAACAAACACTAATTTAGTTTTATTTTAGTCATTAAATTTTTAACATAAAATTGTACTTCTCTTTTAAATTAAAGTTGGTGTACTAATTTTGTATAGTGGATTAGGTTAATTAAGCCAAACGACGTTGCTTTTAGTTATTTCCTCAAATGGGTACTGTAATATGAAAATAGGTTTGTTTGACTTGATTTTGTTGGTTTAATACGTCTTATTGTTTTTTATTCAAAAAATTCAGTAAATTTATAAATTTTGTTTCTTTTGAGTTAATACATATTTATAGAAATTAATTAATTAATTAATTATTCTAGAAATGTTTTTCAGATGAGGTTCTTGACTTTTGTTATTTAAAATAAACATTCTTTAACCTTATAAAGAACTCTTATATTACTATAAAACCAATTTTGAAGAGTCCCAACTTCTAGATATGTCTATATATTCTCTCTCTAATTATCTATAAATATGGAAGCAGCCATAATTAGGTATGTTGAATGGGTTTGGTTCTTTTGTTGAAAGCTCCGAAACTGGATTTGGCTGCTAATTAAGTTCTGATTATTAAAAAAAAAGAACAAAAGGGAAATTTTAATCTTATATACTATTAGCTTAAAAGCTCTTCATTTATGGCTATATTTTCTTGAAATATTGAAGTTGCAGAGTTACAGGTATGTATGAACACTTTACCTATTTTCTTCTTCTTCTTCTTTTTGCCATGCATGCACTAATTTTCTCTCTCTCTCTCTCTCTCTCTCTATATATATATATATATGTATATATATATATATATATATATATATATATATATAAAGAATGTTCTTTACTTGCAAAGAAGTTATGTAATCTAAAAAACAAGCCAAAATGCTTTTAGCCATTGATGAAAACAGAAAAAGCAAATATCTTTCTCATTTCACACTTAAACTAAATGCTTCTTTTCTCTATATATAAGTCCCATTTAAGCAATTTTCCCTTATAGCTTAATTATAAGTAGCATCATGCAAATCAAAATCTCTTCTTCTCTGTTTCTCTGTTTAGGGTGATTTTCAGAAGCTTATAATTTTGAAGGGTTTTGGGTTTTCTGGTTTAACTTGTTTGATGGGTTAGAGACTCTCCATTAATTGGAAAAGCAGAATTAGACATTTGGTTAGTCAAAAATATGGAGTTGAAAATTTTGAATTTTGTGGAATTTATTTATATTTTCTGATTAAAATTTATGTTATTGTTTTGACAGGTTAATTAAAGATTATGGGTTCTACGTGTAAAACCCAATTGGTTCTACCATTGATCATCATTTTAGGCTTCAATTTAATTGCTGGACAGACGGTTCAAACCGATACTACTTCTGACCCAGGTAAATTAATCTTCTATGTTCAGTTTAATATCATATTGGATTGAGTGATTTGTAATAATTAATTACTAAATTATAAAAATAATTAAACCAACATTAAATTAAATTAATAAAATTATTTTAATCATAATGAAGTTAGTTCTAAGAACCTAGGATGAAATGGCCATTACGCAAGCAAATAGTTATATATTGTCTCTTATAAAATGAATAATAATTTATTTAATCATGATTAAGAAAATGAATTAATCATAAATCAATAATGGAGCCAAATGAATGCACATACATAAAAGAAAGTGGTAAAATGGAATAAAGGATAACTGAAGTTTAAAGTAAAGTGAATCCCCACATAAATTTATTCACTTTATCTGATTAATTAAGCTTAATTATAAACTAAATTTGCTTAATTTTGGGTTTATCAGGTACAAATTTGAATCAAACCAACAATGGGGACTCACAGTCAGATGACACAGTGAGGGTTGATCCTTTAGATGGTTTGAAGAAATACAGAGGAGGATATGATCTTACTAACAAACACTATTGGAGTGTAATTTCCTTTCTTTTCTCTCAAATAATACATATTTGGTTTCATGACCTCGGTCTAGATAAACGGGACCCACTTGTCGCGACAAGTGGGACCCACTTGTCACGGTTTGATAGGCTAAAAAAGTAATAATTTTTTGTTGTTTGCAGTCAACTGTATTTACAGGAATTTATGGGTATGCAATTGGTGTAGCCTGGCTTTTGGCTGGAATTATTTATGGAATTTTTCTACTAGCAACTAAATGCTGTTGCAGAAGAATAAGGGAACCAAATTTAAAGAAAAGATTACATTATCATAGCCGTTCTTACCTTTGGCCTGTCGTTTTGGCTATCTTTTTGACCATATTAGCAATGTAAGTAACTTTCCCTATTTCTGAAATCTTACATATTTGTTACAAATTATGATGAGTCTTATCCTATCTGCAGAATTGCTACTGGGTTAGTTCTTGGAGGGAATGAGAAGTTCCATTCGCGAGCAAAAACTGTCGTAAAAATTATAATTGACACAGCAAATGGTGCATCAACAACAATTTATACCACAACAGGAGCAATGAAAGAAATTAGAGATAATTTAGATGATTCTACTGTAAGTACAAGGCAAACTTCTAGTTTCCTTACTTCTACATCAAAAAGACTTGATGATCAAGCGGCTGATATTCTTCGACAAGCTAGGAAAAACAGGCGTCTGATCGATAAGGGTCTTAGAATAGTGTAAGTTTATGTCTTTTACTGTTATATAACCGAAAAAACGAACGTTTTTTCACTTGGATTTATCTAAACTGTGTGTTTCTATGCTTGCAGGTATATTGTAACAACGGTCATTATTTCCTTGAACTTAGCTGCTTTGCTTGCTGTTTCAGGTTTGTCTATTTATACAACAGTTCTTTGAAAGTTACGTTAGAATTTCGGGTTCCTGACAGAATTAGACTTGTTTAAACTAAATTGGAACTTTCCTGATGCAGTTTTCGGAACCCTGAGACTGCGAAGAGCGCTTAACCTGTAAGTGATTGGAAAATTCTGAAGTTTTGGTGTTCTTATCAGTACATTTCCTACAGAAAATGTTTTTTATTTATCAAGTTTGATTTTGTACTTGCAGGTTTATTGTATTATGCTGGATCTTAACTGCTCTATGTTGGGTGTTCTTCGGGTTATATTTCTTCTTAGGAAAGTAAGTTCAGTTCTTGCATTTGCTCAACTGAATTTTGTATCTGTTTTAGGATTATCCTAAGAAGTCATTCCACAACTTTTCAGGTTCTCAAGTGATACATGCACAGCTCTTGAAAACTTCCAGAAAGACCCTTACAACAATAGCTTAAGTTCGATCCTACCCTGCGATGAATTGCTCAGAGCAAAACCAGTCTTGACTGAAGTCAGTGAAGGGATCTATGACATTGTCAATCGGGTAAACTTAATTATTTGCAAGTTTTGTATCGTTATTGATGGAATATAATAATCTTATCATCCATAAGCTAATCAAACCCTCAACAGACATGAAAAGGCTGATATCTCCTTCTTGCAGGTGAATGAAAATATATCATTAGTACAAATCTGCAATCCTTTCTCAGGACCTCCAAACTACCAATACCAAGCAAGTAACTGTCCAGCTAATACAATTCGAATCGGAGACATCCCAAAGATTCTGGAACCACTAACTTGTTCTGACACCAACAATGGCACCTGTAGTTCTGGGCAATTCATATCAACCAATGACTTCAAAACAGTAAGGAATTACACGACTTCGATTCAAAGACTATTAGATGCATATCCTGGAATGGAAAGTCTAGTAGAATGCCGATCGGTGAAAGATGCATTTTCTGTTATACTAACAAATCATTGCAAACCATTGAAGAAGTACGCTCAAATGACGTGGGGGTCGATGCTGTTTTTGTCGTTAAGTATGGTGCTTTTGGTCCTGATATGGACTGTAAAAGCTTATCATGACCAACAAGATCATTCTTTGGATGGTTCTGTGAAACCTGATTCTGCTTCAGGAACTGGAAACCATTCTGCAGAAGCAGAAGAGGTCAAAAATAGATCAAATGAAAGATTAGTCTAGAACTAGAATACAATGCTTAGTATTGGCTTTCTTGGAAGATTTTTGCGCAAGCAGACTCCCAAAGGAAAGTGTTACAGTTACAGAATCAAGAATTTTAGGTTCAGTTTGTATAGAAAGAGATATGCAGAGGTTGAATTTATTTATACAGGAAAAGGGATATGTTTAATTTATTTTTTATTTTATGGGACCAACCCCATTATTATAGAGTGTAAAGTAAATAATTTAATGTTTATTTGAGTTGAAATTTTGATTAGCGTATGAGTTTAGGATTTAAAATTATATGTTATTTGAGAAGAAAGAAACCATAAACTTTCCAAACCAATTCCTAACTCTTGCTAATGATGTGGTTCTTGAAATCTTAAGTAGACTTGGAGCAGATGATGTTCTGAAATTTCAAACTGTTTTTACTGAATTCAAGCCTCTAATCCAAACTCCTCAATTTCTTAAATTCTAGCTTCAGCAGATGATGTTCTAAAGCTATTTTTGGTGATACTATGAGGTTGATGCTTGTACCTTTAATTTTTCTTTTATTCACGGTTGTTGCTCCGAGGACAAATTAGAGGAGGCTGTTGGTGTCCTTGCTAAAGTGAAGGAGTTTGGTTGTTTGCCAGATGTTTTTACTTACAGTATATTAATCGATAGATTTTGCAAAGAATTTAGGATTGATGAAGCATCGAAGTTGAAAGGCGAGATGGAAAATTCGATGGTGTTGCCAAATGTTGTAACTTACAGCACTTTGATTGATGGGTTATGCAAAGAAGGTCGGATTGACGAGGCATTGCAATTGAAAGAAGAGATGGAAATTCTGAAGTTGTGGCCTAATGTTGTTACTTACTGCAAAGAAGGGCGGCTTGATGAGGCCTTTATGTTAAAAGGCGAGATGGAGAATCTGAAGTTATGGCCTGATGTTGTTACCTATCATTCTTTGATTGCTGGATTATTCGAAGGAGGGCAGACTGATGAGGCGTTTACATTAAAATGAGAGATGGAGAATCTGAAGTTATTGCCTGATATTTTTACTTATAATTCTTTGATCGATGGATTATGCAGAAAAGGGAAAGTTGATGAGGCAATCAAGTTAAGAGATGAAATGGAAGAGAAGGGTGTGATTCTAGATGTAGTCACATGCAACATACTTGTTAAGTGGTTTGTGAGGAATGGAAGGATAGATGGTGCTAGAAAAACCATCAGGACAATGGAAGAAAATGGAGTTTCACCTGATGCCGTTACATACACTACAATAATTTGGGGGTCTCTGCAAACAAGGCAGCTTTTGGCTAAACTTTGTCTGATAATGATCAGTCCAAAGGAATGCAACCTTATTAATCTTTACCTCAAATTGAGCCTCTACTCACAGCACACTTCACATTAACAAATTGGCCGGGAACACTAATCCCATACACAGTCTAATCCTTAATCACAACAAAAGTTACCCAGCTAAAGAATAATCTGTCAAGAACCTGGGATTTCACCTGCCATAGGAGCCATTAATTCATTTTTACTCATCATATAGGATGATGCGCGAACCTCATTACCTCCAAATTACCAACCACCAAGACCAATCAACGCTTTTGTTGTTTCCTCGGATCTCTCAAACTGTCATCCTGGGGAAGTTTTACTATGAAAATTAACATTTATATTTCCTTGTTCTGTCCTGAAACCACTCATTTCAGGGTTGAAATTGGAACCTTAGAAGAAGAGGTCAATGTGTAATTATAAAAGTGTTTGCAGCTTTATGAGGTTATCTTGAGGCACATTGTTTGCTGCCATTTCTATTACTAAGTTAACCATTTATAAGTTTATCTCGAGGCTACAGATTATAAAAGATTCGAACTTTTCTTCATTCGGCACTGTAAATAATTCAATCACAATTTTAAATCAGCTGAAATTTGCAAGTTTTCAAAGTTTTAGCAGAAAATTTTCATTTAACATACAAAGAGACCAAAAATTTCTTACCATACCATCTAGCTATTGACTATTATTAGGACTTCTCTGAAATCCTTGCCTACCAACCAGGCCCTCGGTTAAGCCTATCCAGCTTGTATGCACCGCAAAAAACATCAAAACTCACCTGCAATAGACCATTCAAAAGTGCAGATTTTACACCAAGGTCGTAGATTACATTTACATGCTTGTTTCCACTTTATATTGTGAAGCAGTAAGTCTCATAAACTTTAGCAAGAGACTTAATTTTAAAAATCTATCGGGGATTCGACATCAAATTTGAGTATTAGAACTTGAACTAACACATAAATTCCCATTTTAATTATTCATTTTCTGCACAGCATCAAGATCAATTATATATTTTAGATGGGTATATATGTTGTAAGAGAAGTTTTTTGCATTGAAAGGTGAAAATGCTTCATATTTACTCTTTATAGTCATTTCATTTGGATGAAGGATGAGATTTTTTATTCACCTGCAAATTTAAATCAGTTCTTGATTAGCATTAGCAATTGAACTTGTGTGAGAGTGCAGCAACTGGGGACTACGACAAACTGACACTATATTTATGCTTCAACACAGGCAAGATGGATTAGAGCTCTGAAGGTCTAGTTAGTCTTCAAGGAATTGTAAGAGGACAAAACATGAAGCGGCAGACAATGAATGCGTGCAACTCTTAGTCCGGGTCCAATCTCAGATTCAGTTGTTAGGAAACCAAGCATGACTCCTAGCTCAATAGTAAGCTTCCTCACTGGCTTTGTTACTTTCTTTTCTGAAGAAGCATTCCAGGTTCTGCACCCACCCTTTTCAATGCCAAAATATATGGTTCCAACGGTCTCAGCAAAAGACCAAAGCAAGAGCTACTAGTAATCCAAAGGAGAGGTTTCCAGGGACTCCACAAGGCATTGGATCTTTCAAGTGGGAACAAAGGGTCATTGTTCTCTGGAGGAAGGATTCGCCTTCTCAGACAGGTTTGGGTAAACATGAATCATTTCAATCTATACGAAATTTGAGTCTGGACTTAACAGTATCTATGTCTGCTACTGCTGCCTTCTTTTTCCATTTTTTGTTGTGTATGGTGGTTTTTTGGGTTACCAATACTGAAGTGATATAATAAGATCAACTAGGAAATGTGGTTTGATATTGCAGTAGTGCCCTTTTGTGTATTGTTTAAAAGGTTTATTTACCCTTTTTTCCCTTTTACCTTTCTGCACAAGCCAGTGCCATTAACAACTGATCCATCTGAAATGAGCTTCAACAAAACAGGAGATGCAAATTCGTTCTTGTAAGATCAAATCCCCTGTTGATATACCATTGAAAGACGACGACAGCCTGACAAAGTTGCCCACACTTTTCAGACATTTTTTATGAGAGACCATTAGATCATGTTTTTAAGATACATTCAACGTGTTATTCATCATAAAAACTCAAAAACATTTATCAAAACAGGTACCTTCTGAGAAATAAAACCTGATTGGCATAGGTAGACTACCAACCCATAAAATTCATTGATGTCAACACATGATGCTCTAAATTCCCAAATCATTAACTTGAAACTTTGTTACAGAATGATTCCTTTTTCTTTAATTTCTTTCCTCACTCAATGGTAAATGTACAAGGAAATGCTTAATAGTACAAAAATATTACAAGCCATAAACACTTGTGATGACACTTGTCGATCACCTCGGCTAAATTTGGAAAACTATTACACACAGATTCAGGAAACTCATAAAAGCAAATGGTTATCAGAAAATTGAACTGGCTGTTAATAGGTGTGTACAACATTACTTCTTGTTCAGCTGGCTAAGTGGCTAGGGGAGCTGTTGAACATGCTGTGCCACATATATGCTCTAGATAGCACCATCTCTAGCTCCTGGTGTGTCCAGTTATGAGTAGGAAGGTGTTGTAGAAACATCACCATTTCTTGGAAATCAAGTTTTTGGAGCTTGTCTGACCACTAGAGAGAGAAAAAATGGAAAAACGATATTCAATGCATATATCTTTCAAAAGAGATCTGAAATTAAATGTTACAACTTCCAACTAGACAGGCACAAATTTGCTTGGTTATTGATAGGTGAAAAAAAAAAAGAAGATAAGCCAAATTTCAACATGCCACTGAGCTTTTGAAGTAGTTAGTGACATTTTGTAAATGCATTTGAAGTTGCTACTATCATTAAACGCACAATCAGGAACTTAGTTACAGTATAGTGCAATTCATAAAAACCAGAAAAAACTGGTTTCAACATATAAAAGTACCTTAGGAAACATAAGCTCTGGAACCCTTCCCTTATGATTGAAGTTTTTTACATGCATGATTTAGTTTCCAAGCATACAACAGCCAACAGATGCTCTATCATTTCACACAAGCATTGCAGGGGGAGCGAAAAAACTATTTTACAGCAATAAAGCATCACTGAAATGAATCAAAGTAAACATCATGGCATAAGAAGAGACTGACTCACCGTCAAAAGAAAACTGGCATATATGTACACAAGGAAATCTGGCAAAACATCTCCTTCAGCAAGGTACGTATCCCACAGGCGGGTTACAAGATGAAAAGGGATCTAAAACAAAATGTAACATTGCTTCAGAATTGAATAATAAAATCACAGGGGCTGCAAATCTTATATTTACAACTCAACCAGAACGATGAGATCATAGTCGGAACTCATCTTAAAGAATTGTGCAAGCTAGGAAATACAATAATTCCAATGGAAGCCAATGAAAGTTAGAAATCAAACCTCACGTATTAATAAACAGTTGAACCAGCGAAAAGCAAATTGAAGAAATTCAAGCCCGTGCTCTTCCATGTGCCTCGAAACAGGTTCTGATATAAATTTTTAAAAATTAGACAGACGAGGTGTACAAGACTCTAAAAAGCATATAATAAACTGGGTAATGCATACAACAGGTGTTGTTGCCATATTGAAAATATTGTTGGACAAAACATATGCCACAGTGATGCATCAGTATAGTAATACTAAACACTGCTCTAGGACAGGAGAAACCAAGAAATGCAATTTTGTTTTATAGTAAAACAAAGATCCCTCCTATTCAATAGCTACAATGGTCCTATTATGAAGGATAAATGAGGATCCTCTCACAGAGTGGAACCCTTCTACAATTACACAAATTGGCATAGTAATTAGAAAGTACACCTTAAAGCAATATAGAGCTAAAGCCCTGAGTTCAAATGCAAATCCTTTTATCAAGAAGAAGAAGAAGAGTTTACCATCAATCCTCCTGACCAATTCCTTCAACTTAAACACAAGTCTCTGTATTCCTGGTTGAGCAAATGTGTAATGGTCTTGCATGCCATCTAGTAGTTTTGAGAGGCACCAATAGCAATCAGCCTCTATGTTGGATATTATATCCGGAGATAGATCAGATATGGACCAGTTATCAATGTCTCCATCCAAGTACTCAGATATGAAAACCACCAGAAAGGGTGTTGCAAGGTCATTTATTCCTTGAACATACCCACTTGCAGGATGCCGAATTGCCCTGTGTAGAAATCAAGAAACAGAAAACCAGAGAAATAAGTTACTTGTCACTACTAGAATAATAATGGAAGGCACTTATTACCATGCATCACATGATAATCAGATTTTTTTCCTACCATTTATATATCAGAATCTAAGAAAATTTGGCAACAATAAATAACAGCTCTAGAACAAAAGATAAAACCAATGCAAGTTATAACAAAGGAGGTACAAGAGTATTACTAAAAAGTAAAAAGTAAGACAAGAACTCTTTCAAAATATTATTTATCATGAAACATATGGTTAGGCGAATATGATTGTGGATTAAATGCAGATGTAAATCAAGATATTGGACACAGATGTTGTACAGCACAATGTCATCTCCACATGTAACTTTGATGTACTCTCATCCATCACAAGCAAAGTTTGTCACAGTATATTCAACGGTACCAATACAGAGCTCAACACATCATCCAATGTAAACCAAAAAACAAGCAAGCCCACCACATGATCAAACATCTAGTTTATCAAGCGTGTATCACTGAAGGACCTTACAAATCACACTGCAAGACTCTGAAAGACTGTATATGAACAGGATGTGGGCAGTGCACAAAACATGTGGAGAACTTATTATCATCTCAAGCAACAGAAAAGTCCAATTTTCCAGCCTAGAGCTGCTAAGATCAAACTATTTACCATAGTATAAAATCTGATAGGCACGAAAGTTATGGATAGAACAATTGCAGCATCAAGACATAAAAAGGAGAACCTTAGTCAGATGTAACAGTTGTGATCCTTTAAGTCCAAACCTCAATCCAAGAAGATATTGAGATCTGAACTAAGATGGTTGCACATTTGATATTCTAGATGGCATTCTATTTTTGCATGAGACTGTAGGAGCAGTAAAAGAGTTAAGTTGCACAGAATTAAAAGAGTCAAGTTGTGTAGGTTCAAACAAGTCAAGTCAAATGGTTTGGGAGTAAGCTTTTGAAGTTGTTTTGAATAGATTATCAGGACTTCAGAGAGAGGATTCAAGTTACTTTTAAGAATTCATTGAGATCACTTGGGTTTGTTGTAATTATTTTGAGGATTCTTTTTGTAACCTTGAAATTACTTCAGTTTCAACCTGATATCTCCAAGACACTAAATGTAGGTTCAAACAAGTTTCAAATACAGAACAACATGTCTACAACTGGTTGCAAATACAGTGAATAGGTATGTACTTCACCAAATACTCAGTATTCTTAATAATGCATATAATGGGTCAAAAAATGAAAAACCTTACATTTTTACTTAAATGAATTTGTACCACTTCTGAATTGACCCCTTTCACACAGCCTAAAATCAATACTCAAGTTGATGCCAAAGCCTAGTTGTGGTTCCCTATTTCTTTCAAAAATAATTGAGGCTTGATCAAATATCAAAGAGAAATCATGGTTCTTTCATGTTGTAATATATCATCACAAGGTCACATGAATAAACTAAAAATACATGCATACAGATAAAATTCAAAAGATGTTGCTAACAAGGAAAGGAAGAGTAAGATTAACATCTAACCATGTAAAAAGAATACGCTCCAATGATTTCTGAACTTGTGGATGTTGGAAAAAGCTGACATCAGGTACAGTCCTTGGACAATCAACGGAAATCTAACAACAAAAAAATAAAGAGAAACGTCAAGAACTGGCAGGCAGATAAGCTTAACAACATTCAATTAGAAAATACCTGGCGAAGCATGTTGACCTCATCATCTGAACGTTCAGTATCAGGAATGTCATAAAATTGAGCAACACAATCAAGATACTCGATGCGCTTCCTTCTCAAAACACCCTCCCTTCTATCTGAATTAGGTGGTGCATATCCCTGTCGTCAGTTCATATTTAAATTTAAAACAAGCAATGGAAGTATTATTCATAAAAGCAACTCATAGTTCAGAGCATAAGAAATCATATCAGGTGAATCCACACACAGACAGATTTGATCCTTATAAGGTCTTACTAACGATTCCACTAGTAAACACTCCATGTGCGTGGTTGTGTCATTGAGAGCATGTGTTAAAATAAAAAAGAGAATGAACTCCAGCATTCGAGTTTTACACTTTGCTGCTAAACATCAGGTTTTTAATAGGAAAAGCAATTTCATGATACTTCAGACAGCATTTGTCAGAAACAGAAACTAATGAAATGTTAAGTATAAGGGCATATATAGCTCAGTCAAACTTACCAAGAGAAGCCTCCAAATGTTAGGACGCATATATGGCGGTACACCGCTCCAAGATAACTCTCGCAATTTTTCTGCAAAAATTTAATAAATAATAAGTATTCATATTAAAATAAATAAAAGAATAGCTAGATCACTCTCTGAAGAACTGCAGCTCCTTGATTGAAATTGCAGCGATTATGCCTTAAATTCTACAGCTTAATGACAATAATTTGTAATAATAAAAGTACCCACTGAATCCTCCTTTTCTAGAGATAAATTATGCCTCTTGGAGTGTATAGTGTATACCCTAATAAATTTAAATTATCATCACTGTCTCATGAATTTTAGTTCTTTTTTTAGGACTATAAATACTAGCAACTAGAAAATCTAATAAAAGAAATTTAAATAATCATCATTTTTTTTTTTATGCTGGATGGGACGTTTAACAGATGAATCAAATAATGAATCTGAAAGAGAAAAACTAACAGAAACTTATCCTTCCTTTTGCTCATTTTTTAACAATTAAACTCAATAAAGAGGAAACATAGACAACTTTTCTCTGATGACCTAAAAGGTCACATAAAATATGCCTTTGGCTAGGACAGCAGCAGTGAGCATAAGAGCAACTATTCCACCTCCATGAAAATAAACAAAGCATCTTATATTCAAACACTACATATCCAAGACAACTCTGTCAAGCATCCCTGATTCACCAGACTGTTTTAACTTCTATCCACAGCTCCTACCTAGCTCCAAATTAATGCTAGCACTTCATTTTACATTTTCACTATTCTAATCTATCATCTAACCAGACAATAACATCTAAAGTAAATTCACCCCAAGTCTAAGAATCATAACCATAAATGTTACTTAATATACCCAAAATTATTATCAACAAAGCATTGCCAATCACCTAAGGCATAAAATACAAAATATTAATGTACAAGAAAACCTTTATAGCAACATACCTAATGTAACTGTTGTTCCAGAAAGCTCTTTATTGAACTTCATAACCCTTGCAGAATCTGTAGCTCTAGCACCAATTGGGGTTTTCTGAACATCTTTAGATGCTATCTCAATATTGGAGACTGAAGGTTTCAATTTGTTTGCAGTTGCATTATTGTTTAGCTTGCTTGTACTCTGAGCCTCTGCCTACATGAGAAATAGGATTACCCTCGCGTAAATCTCTAGACAATAATAAGCACACTATAAATTCTAATAACACACAGGAATCAGTAAATTGGGTGTTTGTTGTCTATATCACCTTCCCCGACATGTCCATTCGATCACTTATGCCAGCATCATTTTCTGAAAAGCTCCTCCCAAAACTAGGAGAATGCAAGCTCGGGTCCTCTGGTGGATCTGTTCTCCTGGTAAGTAATACTTTACCAGGAATACTGCGACCTTTAAGCAACCTTGAAAGTCAACGTCAAGAGTAGTTATTTAATTTTAGAACTAATACAGATGATAATTTTGAATTAAAGCAAATGCCATCAGTCTTTTGGCCATAGACAGAGAGAATCAGCATTATTTTACTCAAAGACATAATGCTATCACCAACCCCAAAACCTTATAAGCTTCAAAGTAAGCCTAAATAAAAAGAAAATCATACATAACATGCATTAAACTCATATCATGCTAGATTTGTCTACTTTCGAGAGAAAGAAAGTACTATTCCAGGTAGCATATCACTCTTCATAAATGCATCTCTCGGAATACATCTAGCGATCAGGCGTGAGTCCATCACCCAAGACATACATACATAATTATCTATAAGTATTTGCATTTTCCTATTTCTAGAAAGGAACCACAACAAAAAAAAAAGGAAGTCAAAGTTTTGACTCAGGAACTTTTTCCCATTTGTCGTGGAGACGGGAACGGGATGAATCCATACCCAGCCATTCCTGAATGTTATGCAAAAGATAAATATTTTGCTCAGACATCAACAAAAATAAAGGATGTCATTTTGCAGATGCCAAACAATTCTAATAACTGGGAAAAAAAATTGACAGCTTTTTTCCCATTTCCAATTGATTTCTATAAGATACATCTCAAAGAACAAACTCAAATCAATGTCCACATTCGTACCATTTAATTCTTGAGATCCAACTGCAATCATTTACATGTAGTAATCATCTATATATAACTACAGAATTTCATATCCAGGTCTAAATTAAGAGATCTGAAGCTAATTACAGAAACTTGTTATTAAATTTAGCTTAACCAATAATAAATTTTAGCTATTTAAAGCAAATGTGAATCTTTTGGAACTTCAATTCTTAGCACACCCTATGAAATGACATGATTCTCCACAAGCAGAGAATTGAACCAATTCGAATCAACTAAAACTCAAGAGTCATAATGCAAATTCGAAAGATCTGAAGCAATTTATTTTCCACCCAAATGGGTTTTTAGTTAAAACCAATTACAGGAATTGAACACTGAGTAAGGAATAAGAAATGAGAAGAATATAAGAAATCGAAACTTACCCTTGGACATTTTTGAGAGTCTGATTAAATCTTGAATCGAGACTTGAACTGCTGCTGTCGTTATCGTTGTTATTCATTGTGTTCAGTTGCTTCTGTTTTGTTAGACGGGGAAGATTTGAAGAAGAGCATGTTCCTTTTCTTTTCTTTTTCTCTTGTTTCTTATTCTTGCTTCAATTTCATTTTTTTAATATAAATTTTTTTTTTCCCCTTTTCGTTTATTTATATCGTTTGATCACTTTTACATTTTTTTTCTAATAAAAAATGTTAAATAATTAAAGAAAAAAGTCTATTAAATCAAATTATAAGAACAGGTAAGAAGAAGAAGAAGTAGCAGCAGATTGCATATTGCTTCAAATAATTGAAGAAGCTTCTCCGATTGAATCAGCAGTTCTTACATTAAAATGTTCCGACACAGTAAAACAATTAAATGAAATTTCTTTTCTTTTTCCTTCTCTCCGCTTCTTTCCAAATAAACAGAGGCTAAAAATAATGTTAGTATGACATTTTTCAAGTTTGATTTTAATAAATAACATATAGTTTGAAATATTAAATAATAAATTTTTTTATACTTTTTAAGTTAATACTAATTCCCCCAAATGTAATTTTGAACACTTAAATGAAAAAAGGAAAAAAAAATAGACACAAAAATAGAGTAATTTTGAGCGGTCAAGTAAAGGGATAATTATTTACAAGTCTCTAGAGTAAAGTTAAAGGATAATTATTTACAAGTCTCTAGAGTTTTGTATAATATACTCCAAGTTTCTTTGATTTTCGAAATTGTATAAATAGGTGGAAAAATTGTACAAATAAGTCATTCCATATAGAATAGACATTAACTAACTGTCATCTTCACATAAAATAACAATATTACTCTTTTGTATTATATTTATTTCAGATTTTTAAATTTTACATTAATATACTATCAAGTCTTTTTAATTTTTCACGTGTATATTTAATTTTTAATTTTTAATTATCATTATTCTCTCTCTTTCTATATCAATATCTTAAAAATTGTTGATTTTCCAGTAATGATAATAATTGGATCCGAATTTGCTGCTCCGCCTTCATCCATGGCAAGGTGATAAGAAATGCTAATTTGAAGAAAACGAAGCAGGAAGCTTATATGGAGAAAGTTATAGGTCTGAGCTGTTTGGGTTCGAGCACTGTTCGATTTTAATGTCGAAATATGAAATGCTTTTTTTCTCTTATTAATAAGTGGTTTTTAAATCAAATGAGAAATGCTGGGAAAGGATTTAAACTGTCAATATTGATTCCTTGAAAAAAAAAATCAATTGATCCTTATTTAATTAATTATTAATTTGAATATAAAACCGTAGAAACCTCTGTTCTTTACCCTCAGCTTCTTCCGCCACTAGCACCACCATGACACCACACTCTTCATTTTCATTCTCCATTCTCAACTCTATAAAATTTCATAAACAGATATTACAAAGAAAAAAATGAAAATTAACATCCAGAAACAAAATTCATGAACATCCAGAATCATTACAGAAACACCATTCCTCAAAATTTACAAACTAAAAATCAAAGAAGTTACAAAGTAAAAATCATTTTATTGACAAATTCACAAAGAAAAAAAAAATCCTATCCTCAAGCAAAAAGAAAAGAAACAAAAAGAACCTTAAATCTGAAGAATGAGTAGAGGCGAGTAGTTTCTAGACGATCGCTGCTCATCGAAGTTGGACAGCCACTTTTCACCGAAGATTGGCTTCTTAGATAGCATATCGTGTAGAGCAGATCGGTTATGGCAGTGAGAGGCGAGTGGTAGCTAACGATGGATCGAGGTAATTCGTGTCTTCGTGAAGGCAGATCAGCTATGGCGGTGAGAAGAGGCTTCATCTGATGGAAGTTGGAAAACGATGAAACCAAAAAGCTTTAATCGATGAGAAGAAGAGGCTTCCTTTTGCTATATCTTTGGAATGGTAGAGGCAAAAGGAAGACAAAAATGAGAGAAAAAGAAGTAGAGGAAAGGAGACAAGAGATAAGAACAGAAGCAGATGGTGGTGGTCGAGTGAAGAGAAAGAATCGGTGATGAAGAAGATGAAGAGTGGTTTCGGCGATAATGGCGATGAAGAAGATACTAAGATTATTATTTAAGGGAATGGCGATGAGGGATGATGGAGAGAAGAGGAAGAAAAAGATGGGAGTATTGTCATTTTTAAAAAATTAATCGAAATCGTTTGACTTTTTAAATTGACTAACGACATTTCTAGATGGAAGAACCTTATATAATTTTTCAAATTTTATGGATATTTGTATAATTTCTAAAATCAAAAAATTTTCAGGACATATTACGCAAAATCTTAGAGACCTGTAAATAATTATCCCTTAAGTAAACAGTAACTTTTCATTAAATAGTAACTAACATACTATTTGAAATCCTTGGTTGTTTGGGAATTTTTGCATGCACATTCTTGAAGAAGCCCTAGCATTCTTATGCCTTCAGCACTTGTTTCAGCCAGTTTAAATAATTGGATATGAAATATTATATATAAGTATATAAAAATATGTATACTTGTTTGTAATAGTGTATATAAGTATGTAAGAATGAAGTTTGACTATATATGTGTGTGGGGACATAAGTTTAGTGTATTTTTGTATGTAAGGATTGAACTTGAGTGTATGTACGTACATATATAAAAATCTGTGTATTAGATTGAAATTCATATATATATTTTTAAAAAATATATTTTATTTGTTTAATTTTTGAAAAAAAAAATTACTATTTACTTAGGGATATATACAAGAAAAATTACAAGTATTAAAACAATAATGAAAAGTTCAAAAACATGAAAACAATAGGCAACAAATTGAAAATAATAACAAACAAGGACCCATTTTTATACAAAGGGTATCCAACTTGTTTAACATTAGTTTCTAGCATCCTTGATTTTCTGGCGATGGTTTTGGTGAAAATTTCCGATAACATTGACTTTCCGGTGATTCTTGTGGTGATGAAACTTCATCATTTTCTACTAATTTTTACCGAATTTCTGAGTGATTGTTATAATCGAAATATTTCTTCACCGTTTATATCTGACTTATGGTTGTTTCATCATCGGTCAATCATTTTTTTTAATGTTTTGCTTCTTAGTTTTCATATCTAACGGTGGCAGTAGTGATTTCATCATATTTTCGACGAGTTTTCGTAGAGCTCCCATCAAGATGTACATTGGAATCTCTTCTGTTTTAGTCTGAGATTGATTGCAATCGGTTTATCTTAAGTTTGATTGGTTTCATTCTGGGTTTTTATATGTTTCTTTGGAATTTGCCGATATGTTTTCATTGTTCGCACTGTCGTTGAGGTGCATCATGACTAAAGTACAACGGACATAAATGATGGATGCAAAATGGCTGAGGGCGGCAATGAGCTTCTCTCATTTGGAAAAAGAGTATATGCAAATATGACCAACAATAATCGAATTATAGGGTAAAGATGGACCCTTCTTTCAAAGTCATTGTTATGGGATTCAATTCTCATCTCCTCACCTTTATCCACTTCTCCAATCCCCTTTGAATCTATGGTAATATATATATATATATATATATATATATATATATATATGGTAATATATATATATATATATATATATATTTATTGGGTTAGGATTGTTTATGTGAAAAATTGGTAAGTATAGGCTAAAACAAAAAGGGAAAAGTATAAGGGGTTTTTTTATAGTTTCCAGAATTAAAGAGGGATGTGGAAATCCGGAGCAGAGAAAGAGAGGGGAAGCGGGTCAGGTCGGGTCGGGTGAGTCTGAAAAGGGAAAGCAAAGCAAAGGCTACTTTATCCACCAAACCAACCAAGTTACAATCATACATAAGACTTTTCTAGTTTCTACTGACTCAGCTAAAAGGCGCTGATTTAGGGTTTTCTTCTTTCTAGTTTCTACCCATTTTTACCCAAATCGATCCATATTCATTGAATGCTGTGATTCTTTTTATTCTTTTTCGATCTCCATACCCTTTTAACACACTTGATTTCAGGTTAAAATCTTACATGGGTTCAACATCTTCAGGTACTTTTTTCTTTTTTTTTTTTTGCTTTCTTTGCTTGTTTGGTTGCTCAGAAAATGCAAGAAAATGAAAAGAATATGTTTTAGTTAGGTTCTTTGATGCTAGTTTATAACAGTTGGAAGCTCAGGCTTGATTGGGCTTTATGGGTCACTTGTATTGCTTGGTTTTTGTGTGCTTGCTTTTTGTGTGCTTGCTTTTCAGTTTCTGAAGAAAATTTTATCCTTTGTTTGGTAGCTGAGAAAATGTGAAAAAAGACTCTGCCTTGGGATAACTGGTTTTAATTTTTTTGTTTCTGGTTATTTATTTTACGCTTGGAGTTTTCCTTTTTGCTAAATTATTTGGGAAAAGATGACCTTTTTTAATCCCTTGGTTGGTAACTGGGGAAATAAAGACAAATGTTATCTCAGATCTTCCCTTCTCCTATTGCTATTGGTGCAGCACTTCAACTCTGTGGAGTGCCATTGAACGATTAAGCTGAATTTAGGAGATCAAGTTCCTTTTAACCAGAAGAGTAGTATTTTTCGGTCGGAAATGTTAAAAAAAAAGAGCATATAGTTTTCTTACCTATTTATATTATGCTTTTTCTGAGATTGATTGGAGATTTTTCTGTTCATATCTGATATGTTAGAGAACATTGTATCTTGTATACTAAATGCACAAGTGAAATGAAGTCTGATTGTATGATAATTTAGTTAGTTTATTTTAAAAATAAACACTTACTGACCACCTGAAAAATATTTGCATTCTGAGATATTGAAGTGAAGCAATTTGCATCAATATTGCCTAGCTATCCCTTGGTTTTTCTTAGTCCTTGAGAATAAGATGTCAAGTAAATTCTTTGATGCTCATAGAGCTTACTGCAGAGAGCAGTTTCAATAAATGCCAAAAAATATATTCTTGTTGTCTCAACTCTCAAATCAGAAGTTGAATTTGGATAGGTTAGGTAGTTGGCATTTAAGGCTGTGTTCTTTGATTATACAGCCGGGCTTCACCATGTGTGTATAAATTGTTGTAAACTTCAGATGTAAAGTTTTGGTGAAGTTTGTGATATCATAAGGTAATCTGGATATTTAAAATAGGGAATCTAAGTAGCTTCATATTTTCAGCTGAGGCCTTCAGCATATATTTTGGCAATTTATGTCATTGAAATTTGTCCTAATATGGAAGTTTTTATAGGTATTCAGGATTGTGGCATTGCTATGAGCAATATACTGGTGTATAGTTTGGGGCTGTAGGGCTTTGTTCTGTAAAACTCAATGGTGCCAGAGGGCTAGTGGAACTATGGGCTCTGTTTGGACGGTTGCTCAAATCAAAGGTGAGCTACTTGAGTTCTCTAATGGAAGCTGAGTATTCTCATTGGCAGTCTCCCTCACTTGTTTGTGTTCTTGCTCTCATCTACTATTTTCTATTTATGCTCTATTTTTACTATAGGAAATGACCAATTTTTTTTCCTGATTATGACATACCTTTGGCAGGCTCACGGTGCCAGCAGTTCTTGCTATTCAGTTTTTGGCTATCCATTTTCCAAGATGTTATGGCAACACAGACTTCGCTTGAACCTAATCACGTTTCCTCTACACCTGAGCTTGCTACTCCACCTATTGCCGGGCTTTTTGATCCCATAGAAATATCACCTGCTGTCTTCCCACAATATCCTTATCCTAATGAATCTCTGCCACCTATGTACCCAACTTTTCCCACCACATATAACCCAAATTTAACTGGGAGATGTCCTGTAAATTTCTCTGCTATATCAGATCTCTTGGATAAAACAGCATCTGATTGTTCTCTACCTTTAGCATCACTTGTAGGAAACGTAATATGTTGTCCACAGCTTGGCAGTTTGCTGCATATTGTCCAGGGATATTACAGCATCAACTCTGATGAGTTGGTTTTGGAAAATTCAGTTGCTAATTATTGTTTTTCAGATATTGTTAGCATCTTATCCAGCAGAGGGGCCAATAGTACGATACCTACACTCTGTTCTGTTAAATCAGCAAATCTTACTGGTGGGTCGTGTCCAGTAAAAGATGTTAATAGCTTTGAGAAAATTGTTAATACAAGTAAGTTGCTGGAGGCATGTAGTGCTATCGATACTCTTAAAGAGTGCTGTAGACCAATTTGCCAACCTGCGGTTATGGAAGCTGTTCTTCAAATTTCTAGAACACAGTTGACCATCAAGGAGAACAAAGATTTACTGAGCAATCCCAATCATGTTGATTCTATTAGTGATTGTAAAGGTGTGGTATATTCATATCTTTCCAAGAAACTCTCACCAGATGCTGCAAATGCCGCATTCCGAATACTATCTGCCTGCAAAGTTAACAAAGGTATGATGTATAATCAAATTATTGTATGTTTTGGAACTTTTGCCCCTTTTTCTGGCCAATCTCTGCAAATGTATATAATGTCTCTGAATTTCTTGCTTGTAGCTAACTTTGCCTATATTTTGCATTGGCTAAGTATATATTGGCTCTAATCTTTAAGTCTCTTAGAATGATGATCTTTTTTATGATCTGTATTCTTAATTTCAATTTATAATTCGTCCTTCTTGGAAAAATGAGAGATAGACTCCAGGTTGTTATGTGTGGAATGTTTGATATGTGCTGTCCAAGCTGGAAAGACTGTTATTATACTTACATTCCTTTTGTTGACATGTACTTGAGGACTATCAAATATGTCAGTTGCTATCCTCATACTGTAAATTTGAATCTTTTTGTTTATGCGCTTTAAAATTTGCGGTATATTATAATATCTTGCTGACGTTTTATGGTTATCGCTCTTTTCTGAAGTGAATATTTTTGTGCAGTTTGTCCTTTGAATTTCACAGAACCCTCAGATGTGATCAAAGCATGTCGCAATGTAGCTGCTCCCAGCCCTTCCTGCTGTAGCTCAGTGAATAATTATATAGCTAAAATACAAAAGCAAATGCTAATTACAAACAAGCAAGCTATAATCTGTGCAACAGTTTTTGGGTCCATGCTACGGAAAGCTGGGGTCATGACAAATGTATATGAGCTATGTGACATTGACTTGAAAGATTTTAGCATCCAAGGTTATTTCCTTGCCTGGTTTAGTTCTGGTAATTTTTTTTTTTCCGTTTCCATTATTTTATCTGATTTTGTTAAATTGATTTGTGGCATGTGCATGGATGCTGGAGCAGCATATGGACAACAAGGTTTGCTTTTGTTTCCTCTTTCTTTGTGCTTCATCAAAAGCTTTATTGGGTTTGCTTGAAATATAAAGCAAGCTTTGGTGATTAGAGATCCAAACAGATAATTTTTGTTGCATAGAACTCCTTTTCATTCTCTAGATTTATGCTGGATGTCTTTAAATATATACTGGTTTCTATGGCTTACCTGAGTCTGTGCTTGAACATTTCGTTTGTTACCTGAGCAAATTACTTTAAACAATGACACACCAATCCATACAGGGTTCTCTTGTTGTTTTCTCGCTTTGGGGAGTTTGAAAATAGTACTTGATTTTACTGCATTAGGGAAAAGGAAGAAAAAAATCTTGTTAAATCTTTGTGAAGAAATTGAAGAAGTTGTTAGTACTTGGAAAATACTTTTGATAAACTTTCACTTGTTTCATAGGGTGTCTGCTTCGAAGCTATCCTGCAGATGTTGTATTTGACAATTCAACTGGATTCAGCTTTACATGTGATTTGACTGACAACATAGCAGCCCCGTGGCCATTGTCATCCTCCATGTCATCTTTGTCTCTTTGTGCTCCAGGTAATTGATCAAGTTTTGGTGCTGAAAAAGATGATTTGCAGAGAGATTGTACAATCTATGTGCAATTCATTTAATGTTCATGTCTAACTGGTTACTACTTAATCATGCAGAAATGTCATTACCTGCCTTGCCAACATCGGAGACTTTAAAAAATCCTGGTACGTATTATCTAAACCATAAAAGAAGCCTACAAATGCTCGAAACACATTTTTTATTTTCAGCACATTTTTTATATATGTTACCGAATACTGCAGGCAATCGAGGTGGTGGGGTGGAGTTTGTGGTACCGATTTTTTCATTTTTTATTTTCAGCGCATTGTTGCACTGAAAACATTAGTTGAGGGACGAAAGAGTTTGGAATAGGAGCATCTGGAAAATTGACAGTCTGGGGAATTTAGTTTTACATGTATATTTTAGTAGCTTCCATGTATAGCAGTTTTTTTCCTTTTTCTTTTCATTTTTCTTTCTTTTTCCTTCCTTTCGATCTATTATGTTGTAGCTTCTATCTAGTTCTCTAATTTTGATTGGTTTTCATTTTCAAACATTGGAAAGACTCATCATCTATTTCTGAGAAATTGTGTGGGTATTGTGCTTACTTATTTTAGATTTTCGCAGTCTCAACTTTTAGTCTTTTCATTTTTTTTTATCTTTTGAACATGATTGTTACTTCACCTGAAATGATGGAAAAGGTGGATCCCATGCAAGTGCAGTGTAGATGGAAAAAGAAAAAGGGGATGAAAATGGCATTGCATGGGAGTATAATATATCCTATCCTCCATTAATTAGGGGGGAAGGATGGCTTTTTTTTCTTTGGGATAGTGGGAGTGGGTTAGGAGTATTAATCAGATGGTCTTGAAGTATGGTAGGCCATTCCAATCATATTTTCTGTCTGAATGTGGTATGAGCTGTGGGGAATCCTATGTTGGTAGTATGCTAGACTTGACAGTTTGCCATAAAGATAGGTGGTGGTAGTGGTGGCGGTGGTGGTGGTGGTGGTGGTGGTGGGGTGATGCAAATTGAAAAGAGACTTCTCTGTTATTTTTTCTATTGCTGTTAATGATCTTATCATAGTACTGACATCTTAAAGTTGCAAAATCTGTTCATCATTATATTTATAAATGCCAATTAACTGTTATGCTATTCTGCTGTACTGTGTTGAAATTAAAGGAGGTGGGAGGGAATAATTAGCTTTGCAAAGGAATTTCTATTTCCGGATAGATTATTAATGTATGTGCTTGTGCGCGTTGCACGTGTTCAATATTTCATCCGTACCAAGTATTAAAATATTTTCTATTTTTAGTTAACTTAATTTATTGATAATTATATTAATGTTTTTTTTTTTATTTTTGAGTGAAAAATATTAATTAATTGCAGATTTTTGTGAATTTATTTAAATTTGAAAAAGAAATTATTTAATTAAATATTGTATGGAAACCTTTAATTCGATATATTCAGTTTTTTTTTGTTGTTAATTTAAATCATTTTTATTTCGCTCTAAATATACAACATAATCCAAAATAATATTGATTGTAGCTAGTTTATATCATCTATTTAATTTAATATTTAATTATGGGTAATTATTATTATATTTCAGTAATGCCATAAACGGTGTAATTTTGAAAGAATTAAAAAAAAATAAATCATACCTTATATTAATGATTTGGCTAATTAGATAGAGGCGGAGATGAAATTGCAAGATAATCCATTGTTTTGCACCATCCCCCAATTATAATAATATACTTGATTCTTGTTTTTTTATATTTATTTATCAATTATATTTATATTTATTTAATTATTGAGACAACAATAAATATAAATCAGTATTTTTATGATATTATTTATTCAATTTATTAATATATAAATTTTAAAAATTTAATATTTGTTATTTAATTTTATAATAGCTTTTAAAGGGTAAAACTTGTATAAGAACATATGCATGAGTGCTTATAATCTCGTAATTTATTATAGATAATCCTAATGTGATTAAAAAAAAAAGTGCTTATTACTAAGCTATTCAGCCTGCTTAATACTGCAAAATAAACGCGAATGTATAAATTGCCGTACCGTTTTTTATTTGAAAACCCTAAATTCTTGTGGTGTCAGCAGGGCGAAGCGAAATAACACCATTCTTGCAAATATCAATCGAAAAACCCTCATGAAGCAGTGTCAAGCGGATTGCGCCGCTATATTTTCAAATCTTAAGAAACAAGAGAAGCAGCTTAAGCGCAAGAGAAGGTCCTCTCCTCTCTCTTTTTTTTTTTTTTTCGTTTTCAAATTGTTTTTCCTTTATTTATTTATCTGCAATTCTCTAATTTTATGGTTTAATTGAATTTAAGCATGTCTTTCCAAAGTTAGCTTCTCAGTTGATGAGGCAATTTGAAAATTTTAAGGTTGTGATAATTGAACCCATGTTTCAGCATAGATTTTAAGGTTTGTGAATAAGTTATTTTGAGAAGCTAACCAAATTGTATCTTCTGCAGATGGTTGATGGGACTTCCCTTGTCTGATTTAGAAAAGGATAAGGTTTTCCAATATAGGCAAGTCATTTTTTCCATTAGATATCTGAACATCACAATTTCACCAACACAATTGTAGTAATTCGCTGTTGTTTGATTCTTCCAGGTTGTTGCCAGAATCTTTGCTTAGAGAAGATGATGTAAGTTATTTTCCGTCATAAAATTTTTGCGCTGAGTTTAAAAAATTTGGTGTTCTTATTGATAATAGAACAACTCGTTATACCTAAATAATAAATATGTTGCAACTCATTTTTGCAAATGTAAACTGTTGCTTATTTGAAATGAAAATGCGTTAAGGATCAAATACGAGCAACATAGCATTAGATAAACTAGTATGGTCAAGGTAAACAAATTAACCTTGTGAAAAATTTCGTATATCTTTTATGACTGTAAAGATTTGGTATTCTTGTGCTTGCTGTTTGAAGTGCTAGGTATTGAGTAGAATTCCTTTTCACTGTTATTTTTACATGTGAAATGATGATGATTAGAATTGCTTCAAATTTCTCCTTCTCCTTTGTAGTACCTTTCTTCTAAAGGATTGAGTTTGCGTCCTGCAAATCCTTTGTTCTAGCAGTTTAACAAATTTATTGTCTTCTGCTTTGTAAATGTAAAGTCACATTTCACTAAACTATTCACTAGTTATTGATTTTTTTCTCAGATATTCTATGAGACTGTCAAAATATATGTTGGAGAAGCTTTTGGAGCACATGATAAAAGAGAGGATAATATTCTTAAAGAGAATAAACAAATGTTTGATGGGTTAAATCTTAAGAGGCTCCTTTTATCATGCCTCAATGCTTTGACAAATAAGGGACTTTTTCTTCTTGCTATGATACTAACAAGAGGATCAATCAACTTTGAAAAAACACGACCAAAGATGAAGAAGGTAATCAAACAATCAATTCCACAGGTCGTTGGGGATCAAAATAACACTGTGCAAGTGGAAATTTTACAGCACCTACTTGAACTCCTCGAGGACCCAAAAAATGTCAGAGAAAATTGTTTGACACTTTTGATTTCCAAATTTCGCTATCGTCAACTTTCTGCTGTTAGAATACTGGACAGTCTACATGAATTATCTACTGATACTCTGCATGCTATGCTTAGGAAACTTCGAGGTATCCCAGCTCGCGTTCCTATTTTGCAACAACAAAAAGATGGAGAGACCAAAAGAAAGCTGATTCTTGAAATAATAAATACTAGTGAGAATATGCTTTCAGAACTTGTCAGAGGGGATGAGCTACAAGCACCATTAGCCAAAGCACTTGCTATAGCTGGTTTATCACTAAAAAGGATGCCAGGCTTTTCAAGTTTTATTTTTGAAGACTTTAACCAGTTCTCCCCAGAAATAAAGAACTTGCAAGATGAGATATCGAAAGCTATTTGTTTACTCAAAAAGGTTAAAACCCACGAAGTGCGAACCTTTAAACTTCTTTTAGACCCAGATAACAATTTCCCAGGGACTCAAAGAAAAGCGGCTGTGAAAATGTTAACTGAATATCTTTTTGAATGCAATGATTTAGATACGATCCCCAAATCCTTATTGAATGCTCTTGCTTTCATCAACAGGGATCGTCAAAGAATGTGGCGCGTATGCAAAAAAAAGGAAGTTGAAGAAGAGGTGGAATGCATATTAAATGTGAGTGCTGAAATGAAACAAATAGTCTTGGATTTCCTTCCTGATCATGAGTTCTCTGAGGATTTTACTGATGCTTACATGGAAGAATTAGAAGAAAGTGATGATGGTGATGGTGATGATGATTATCATGATCAATGTAGTAATTTCTCTGGCTCTGGTGACCATGATGCTCATGGTCATATACTGCGTCCTAGAAGTAATCTAGGTTGTAGGAGTTATTCTATTGGTTTGGAAAATCTGGAAGAAAGTTGTGGGGAGCACGTACCAGTGGATTCCATACCATCTGTATCTACACCGAAGGGAAGCTGGTGTTCCTCTCCATTAATCAAAAGAGAAAGAGATGTTAATGGCACACTTGATGTGGGAAGTACAAGTGAATCTGTGATAGAAAGAATCAATGAAAATGGCATTTTCCATCAAATTCCTAGTCGTGGAATGTCGATTAGTATGAAGGGTAATCATCCTGTCCAAGGTACTACTGTACATGCAGGCAACTCTTTGGAAGGTGGCTTTAAAGGGGTTAAATTTATGTCCAGTGAGCGAAGTTCGTGTACAAATCCATATCTGTTTACCCAAGATGTCTGTGATGATGTAAGCATGGTTGCCTACAATATCATTGGCCACATGCTGGAGAAGTTTGCACGGGAAGATGGGTTAGCTTTACATCAGAATGATAGTTCATATCTCCGAGGAGGACGTTCCTCAAGTCAAAAAAATGAAGGTATCAAAATAACTTAATATTTTTTACCCTCCATAAAGTAGATTTATTTTGGAACTGAGCACTGTATGCCACAGAAGTTGTTCAGAAAACTAAATCTCTCTCTCTCTCTCTCTCTCTCTCTCTCTCTCTCATATTTCATGTTTGATTGCAGGAGTAAAGCAGAATTCTTGCAAGAAAAATGGATCTGGTGCTATTGTTGTTCAAGTTGTGGAAGAGCTAGTTCCTGCATTCCCCAAGAGGTATAGCAATTTACCTATTTTAAGGAGCTAATAATTGACCTGCTTGTTGTATCGGAGGCTATACCATGTTTTTAAGATCTATTACTGCTCTCTTCTTTGTCATGGTCTCATTGAATTGCTAAAACTTAGCATCTATTTATAAGTTACAGTAATAGATCTAATAAATTCAAAATCTGTAGGACTTGTTCCTTTTGAAAGTAGTGTTGTTTTGAGTTAAGAGCCGGAACTTGAACCAAACCTCAGGTCCCAATCAACTGATGAAAACCCATTGCTCTGGATTAAGATTTAAAATTTGTGAAAACCCATTGGAAGAATTTGCTATTAGGTTCTGTATATGTTGGGGTTCAAACCTGTTGCTAGATATTTTGCAGCAAATTTTTACCAACTTTCATTGCACTGTCTAATTTGGCAGTACATTGTTAGTGCATATTGCTAACAACATTGAACTTTCATAGGGACCGTGACAAGTATAAAATTTTTTGGGACAAATATAAATATATCATTTGGTTATTTTGGGGAAAAAATTGAAACCACCATTAACGACTCTTTTTGCTTATTATATTTGCAGTGGAATGGAAAAGCTAAAGGCATTGCTAGACATTGTATAAGCTTTGGGTACTGTACTGGATGCAGTAGTAGAGGTAAGCTCTGCGAGGGTGAGAATGGCATCTGTTAGCCTCTTATCAATTCCTGTGTAAATTAGAAGAATTGAAGTCAAGCTAACAGTAATCATTTATTGGTTGACACAAAGGGCAGCCTCCTTGATTTTTTAAGGTTAAAGATTTATTATAGAGTGACAAAATGTTGGTGAAGAGAACCAAAATTTTCCAGAATTCGAACTGTTGAGGGGAAGTTTTGTTGTATATTATAGGCTTCAATTTTTTTTTTTTTTTTTTGTATGTTATAGGATTATTATTCTGAGATTTTTGCTAGTTACTGATTGGGAGGTGAGAAAGAAATGTAAAATAGAGAGAAACAGAGAAGACGAAGGAATATCAATGTACAGATAGATACAGGCAACTTTTATTATTTAATGCAAATTCCATCTTTACTATTTCCCCATTTTCTTGTGAGATTTAGACAAGTCTGAGAGTTAATTTCTTTTCTTTCAGTTTCATATTCATGGAAAATGCCATTTCTGAAAGATCTAAATCTGTATAATTATAATACTGATGAGGGTGAGCATTCGGTAACCGTTACCGATAATCGGTTAACCGATAAGTTTTTTAACACTACCATTACCGATACCGAATGGAATCGGTAACCGAAATTTTTTGGTCTCACTACCAATTACCGACGATAATTTACCGATTACTGAATCTGTGAAAAGCATTGTAATTTCAGAACATTACCGATCATATATATATATATATATATATATATATATAGAGTAACAAAACGACGTAGTTTTGAGAGTCCAAATTCGTAGATAATTTTTTTTTACCGATTATCGAAATTTGATCTCCCTACTGTTGTATATGATATTTTGCTAATATTTCACATTTTTGAGAGCTTTTGACCATCAATCGAGGACCTGAAAAGCTTACAAGAATTTATAGCAATTTTGAAGCACCCAAAAAAATATTTTGAAAAGAAAAAGATATAGAAAATCAAAGGCATATTTTAGTATGGAAAAATTGGAAAAAAACAAAAAATAGAACCTTTCAAAAATTAGTTGGCTTTATTAGAGTACATGCATATCTATATATAGACACTTGCAACTGGAAATTCTGCTCCAAATTACCACAAAATAAGATGGGAACACTAACAGTTTTAAACTCCAAAATTTTTACTATTTTTCTTTTTTGCCATTTTATGAAACCTATAACATATGACTACTATACAGACTCATAACAGGTTACTGGACTGCTCCATTCCACTTTTTGCTACCACTAACATATACAAAACTATACATTTCACATCTCAACATGTATTTGTGAACATATTATCTCCTCGAAATGAACCTACCCATTACACAAAAACTGCTTTGGAGCTGTTCTTTCCATTTTCATCGGTACCCATGAGTTCAGCACCGGTGAACAGATCCATGTCTTGATCAGTGGTTCTGCAAGAATTTTGGAGCGAAGCAGCGTCTGTTGAGGAATAACAGCAACCTCGCACGCTTAGCCTTCCCGATGATACCCAGAGGACGAATCATGCAAATTAAAGCTGTAGTTCTTTTAGCTTCATCCCAAAAAACAGCTGCTGCTGTCTGAGCTGCCCATGTTAAATGGTATATCACGGACGAGGAACTTCACAGTATGAGTTCCAACATAATCCAATATCTCAACACATTCCTGCAAGTCAGAGTCGCTGACGAGCATTACCCATTCTTTTTCGTCATCAAGATACTTGAGCTGGAACGTCCCATTTTGCAATTTAAACCTTTTTGCTACTTCTTCATATAATTGGAAACACCCAACGATTGGGTCAAACTTGAATCTAATAGTGTCTTCTTTATATGTGGCTTTTATAGTAATTTTTGATCCGGTATCATCTGAACCTGCTTTGGCTTTAAATTGTTTCCCCTCCTCAAAGCTTGGTGAGCTTGGCATACTGCCATGCATAATTGAACCAGAGCCATTTGAAGAGTCAGTCATGCTTGAACAAGTTGGCCGGTTATGGTCCATGGTTAAATTATCACCCTCAGTTTTGGTATCTGACCCAGAAGCAGCCAACGAGCATGAGGCTCTAGATGCAAAGTGGGTGTCAGAATTTTCCAATTTCGAGCTACTGGTGTTAAGACCCCACTTTTGCTCTTTGACAAATGCAGTGTCGTTTTCCATACAAGACCAAGGTCCAGAGCCAAGGCCAGCCTTCTGACATATCCCAGAATTGGTTGCAGCCGACCTGGAATCCACGCGATAATCAATCACTGAAATGCTGGATTCCATCATCAATCCACGAGATGCATCTATGCAGCATTCATCCTCCTCAACTTTAACAGTTGAATTATTGCCATCTATGCAGGAAGGTGGAGGTACCGAAACTGCATCTTCATTTGGAGATGCAGAATATCTGGCAGGAAGTTGTTTGTCGTCAAATATAAAACATTTTGGATGATCAAGGTCCTGGATGATGGTGCCTGTTGCCACAAATCCACCAGTGGCAGGGTCAAATTTTAGTCCTCCTTCCACTCCCTGAACAGAGTCTAGCACAGTTTGTATTTTCCTTAATGAGCGGTTCACCTTATTTATCTTGCGTGATGGCCATCTCAAGATCCCATGCTGTCTGCATATCCTTTTCAGCGTTGTTGGGCAAACTAAAAGAAACACAAGAAATTTAAGAGTTAAACTAAATCAGCAAAATTACCAATAATTACACAAGAAATACTGAAGTTCATTAAAAACAAGTTCAGACATGCATCTGTTTCCATAGTCAACATGAACATAAGAACATGCATGAAGATGCTCACCGCCAATGCTTTTGGCAGCATCCTTGAGACTTCCAGAAAAATATTGCTGGAGAACACTCAAGCTCACATTTTTCTCTGCTGTGCTCCTCTTTTTCTCCAGTGGTCTTCTAGATCCGCACATCATCTGGGGGAAAAAAATTGTTACAACACAATCACAGACCATCCACCTTCTGATAAGTAAATAAATAATAAATATAATTGCATGAATGAAAATAAATAATGATTTTAATTGCATGAGTGAGAATATAAGTGTTTCTCAATAAATGAATTCTGAAGTATGTTTAGTGCTGCAAGTAACATGCGGTCTTTCAACATTTAGAAGAGAAGAATCAAGAGCGAGGCAAACAAACATGAGTTTAAGCAGTCACCTGTCCATAAGGACCATCCGATTCCATCCTGTCATTTTTGGAACAAGATGTATCAACATGTATTGCATCACTTGAATTTTGGCAGGCTACATCATCTGTAGTTTCAGAGCTTATTGAAGCCAATATTGGTGGGAAGGATGGTCCTGTTCCATTCTGAAACTCAACTTTAGAACCTTCCCTCCCAGTTAACTCTGCATCTGAAACAGTCCTTAGACTTCTACAGAGTCGTTGCATCGTACTTGAAAGATTGTTCAACAAGAGCTGCTGTTCGGAACTCCCCTTTATATTGACAGGGAGAAAGAACTCCAATATGTAATCATCATTACCAGTGTGAGTGCTTCTTAGCCTAATGGCAACTGCAGCATTTAGGCCATACTTCCGTGCATGTTGTACAAGTGGGTACTCATTTATATGATACGATTTCACATCAGGGAAGAAAAAAGGGTGGTTGGATTGAACAGCTTTTCCAGCTATACCTTGTCCTTCCTCAATATAATGTTCCGAACACGCATGCACAAATCCTTTCATCTCTCTATCATTCACGAAACAAGCTGTACTGCCAACGCATAGCACAGATTTTCCCATAGATCTTGAATGACCATCTCTGACACATACTTTTATCGCATCATCATCTGCCTCTACATAATTGCAGGGAATCCATGTTAAAGCAAGAGGCAAGCTATGCGCGTAACATACAGCTCTTAAAACATCACTTATTTCAGCTAATGCTGCTCTTTGATTCCTTGAGAAGGTCTGAAAAATAACAATAAATTCCTTTATTGGTATGAACCGCTAAAACAATCTCAATGTTTGCTCTGTTCACTTAATTTCAATCTGATATGCATGCCTGCTCTCTTTTTATTATATAAAGTTTGATGGAAAGGCAGGAGTAAAGATAAAAAGTTCTGATAAATACCTGAGAACGAAGTCGAGGTGGTGCAGTGCTGCTTAAATTTACAGCCTGCAAACAGTAGGTCCAACATAACTCATAATGCCATCCAATAGGCCACAAGCATAATTTTATATTTAACGTTATTGCTAACAATCCAAAAAAGTAAGGGAATGTGGAGCTTTAACATAGAAATAATAATACAAAATCCCAATCATCAGCATTGTTGCATTAATTTTGTAATAACCCCCCCTACCCCCACCCCCAGTAAAACATTATAGATAACCATAGAGTTTTCATACACTTAATCAATTACAGAGCGGATCCTTTCTTGTGTTAACCTGGTCTGTTTGGTTCTCCTTTCGATAGGTCCAAGTAAAAGCCTGATAGTTTCGTAACTCTTCCGTCCCTTATTCTATAATTGGGAAGGAGGAACAGATGGAAGAAAAAAAACAATGAAGGAAAATATCTACGGAATTTTTTAAATCCATTTCTCAGGTAAGGAGGAACGTTAAAGGAAAATAGGGGTTTTTTTCCTATCACCACGATCTCTCCAAATTAGAGAGAAAATAAGAAACAAAAGGAGGCGAAGACAATTGTGTTATTTTCCTTCCAATCCAAACTATGCGTGAAAACTGATGTAAAATGAAAATTATTATTTTCCTCCCTTATTTTCTTTCTCTTATCCCCAAACATTAAATCAATCAAGACAATAAAAATAAAGACAACTCCACCAATACTCACAATGATATGATATAAGCTAGAGCTGTATGAATCACTCTGGAAATTTAGAAAACTAATTTATTTGTTGCATATATATCGAGATTATCATAACCAATCCACTTCCCAATCAATTATATTTCCAACCCCTTTTCCTTTCTTTCCCAAATCAATTATATAGATTTCTGAATGAACAAAGGTAGCTAGGTAACTTAACAGAAGAAGTGGAAAGAAAACAGCCATCTGAACTAAAATAGTTAGAGAAATAAAACTAACCTGGAGAGCAAGGCAAACATTTTCTATCTCCGAATCAAAATCAGGCTTCTCATTAACTGTGACAAGTTCCAGTACAGCACAGCAGGACATATCAGGCGGCTCAAAGATTGGCAAGGCAATAGAACCTTGGACTTTATGATGCAGTGCATGCTTTAACCGTAAGTACTCAGTGTTGCTATAGTAAACAACACTTGAAGTCCATTCAGGAACTTTAGATTTGAATACACGACCAGGAAGCCCTACTGGAAGGTCAGACTTCGCTTCGTCTGCTAAAAAGGTATATGTCCTCGACACTTCACGATACCCCGCTAGAACTTGGTCGAGCAAGTAAGGTTGCTCAAAAGTGGTCATAATATATTGATCTCCATGCCTTATTGGGACCCAAACTTGTGCCAAAATGCCACCGCCATAAGATTCTTTCAACAGTGATAATGCCCTCAACATCTTTTCATCAAGTGACAGTCCAACTGGCTTATCAATCATACAGCCAGCAGCTGTATCCGAGATGCTTCTTTGCCGCCAATCACCATCACTTTGTTTTACACCTGACCCATCAGCTCCATTTGAATCTGATGGATGAAAAAATTGGGAATTTGATCGCTGAATTTCCATTTTGTCTCTACTATTGTAATAAGACCCAGCAGCATTAAATGCATCAGCACCAACAGGAAAGCTTGAAGAATTCTGTTCTCCAAAACACGATGCATCAAAAGCTCCAGAGGGTGTTGACTGGAAAGAGGACAACCCATACGAGGCAAACATCTGGTCTGTCACCATTGGACTAGTGCACAAACCAGGGACTGTATCAAAATTGTTGAACAATTCCTCCGGAATAGAACTCCTTATTCCACCATCTTGTGGAACCATACCGTCTGCCTGTGCTCTGGGTGAAGCCCAATAACTAACCCCCCTTTCATTTGATGAGAAGGCGTTTTCCATTTTTTAGTGCTATTATCCTAACTACCCGAAAGTGCTACTAAGTCCGAACTTAAGTTCAAAGACAGAAAACGTTAGAGAACCATCCAAAGAAATTCTCCCCTAATATATTCTCTAACTTGTTTATGAATACCCTTCAATCCCATCCTCAACAATCTACAAAAAGTTTCAATTTTTTTGAACACTACAGACTTCTCTCAAAACAATTGCAGCACCATCACCTGTTCACAAAGCAAAATCTAACTTCCCTTAGATCCTATATATAGCATAATGGAAGAAATTAATTATTAAGAAGCTAATAACCATATAAGCACAGATACAGTCTCATGCCAACTTAACTTTCTATAAATAGCAATAAAACTGACCTTACAATTAATTATACATGACGCCAAAAAATTTTGCAGACTCCAAAGCTGGCGCAATTCACCGCAACATAAGTCCATAGTTTTCAATCAACAAAACGACTCGCCAAAGCCCATCTTCAATTCGTCTCCTTATACACAAAAACTACCATTTTTTATCTGACAAGGTTATAAAAAAGTAAGTTACAGTTCGAAATTCAGCTATTGGGTACACAAAATTAGAACAGAGACCAATTACATAAACCCAAAACGAAAACCCTAACCCTATGGGAACTCCAGAAAAACAAGCACCGACTCAAGAATCCTCAAATCTCCTCCTCGAAACTCGATAATCTGTGTGCAAGAAACCAATAAATCTATGGCAAGAATTGGGATTTTGGAGTAAAACAGAGATGTTGAAATTACTATAAAGGGAAAAAAGGGTTCAACGGTAAATCAAATTGGAGCAAAAACAGGATTTGAGTTTTAGTTTTGCTCTGCTGTGTGAGATTGAGAGAATCAGATTACTAAAACTGGAAAGATTTCAGTTTTCAGAATAAAATAATATTAACGTGGACGCTAGCTTGGGATTACACAGAGGAAGATGGTTCGGTACTTGTTTTTTTTTCAATGACAGAATATTAATTAATTAATACAATATTAAATGTTAATCAGACTATTACTATTAATTTTTTAATTTAATTAGTCTTTTGGCGCAATTTTTTAATTTAATTAGTCGATTTAACTCTCTTCAAAAAATTGTAAAAATTCATTAAAAAAACGTCCTTTTGGCTTTCTTTTTTTTAATTTACGAATTCTAAATATATATGTATTTTTTTTTTACTATAATATAAATAGTTGTAAATCACCTAATCCAATGGTAAAAATGCAAAGTTGAAGATCAAATAATCAAATTCAATGGGTAACAAGAAGATCAAATAATCAAATTCATTAAATTATAAGATTTTATTCATCAAATTGCGAGTATTCGTAGTAACATAATTCTTTTAACTCTAAGAAAGTTCAACATTTTCGTCTATCAACTAGAGATTAGTGGTTAGATCACTATCCTGAATGAAATAAACTTTTAGGTTAGTTTTTTACCATTTAATGTGTTAATTCAAGTCAATTTAATTTAAGACTGTTGAATAATTTTAAATACAATTATATTCTGAAATAACAGTCATTGTCTAAAAGGCAGGATACAGAGTGAATTCCTAAAAGAAAATAATAATAATAATAATAATAATAATAATAATAATAATAATAATAAAATTCTTTTCTTATTTGTATACTTTGCTCATAATTTTTTCTGATAATTCAAACCAGTCATGGAGACACTCTTATTGTTATTTATGATTTAAAAAATTATATTTATAAGTAACAATTAAAATTATTTGAGTTAAAAGAACTAAACTTCTGCCGGAAATGCAGGATATTTATTAGAATTTTGAATTGAGTTTTTATATTTAGGACATATTAAATAGGTAGATTTAGTTATTTGAGTAATATTTATAAAATGTTAATTATTTGAGTAAATTTAGTTTTTTTTAGTAATTATTAATTATTTACAATATTTTACTTCTTTCATATAAGAAAAACTTTTCAAGACGGACGTATTATTTATATTAAAAAACGTAAGAAAAATTTATAAATTTGGAAAACCTTGAGAAGAGAGGTGTGAGAAAAATAATAAAGAAAGTTACTTTTTATTGAAATTAAGAAAGTGATTTAGTTATAACTGCATGCAATTTTAATTATGCGGAAAAAAAATTTTAAATAACTGTTAATATATTATAAAAACTGTGCACATTTTAAATTAAAAAAAAAGTACATTCAATTTTAAGAATGCTCAAAATTTCTACAATTGACAGAATTGATTTTTTTTTTTTAATTTATGTAATAAACTTATTTTTTTTTTATATAAATGATACAGAGGAAGTATAATTAAAAAGTTGAAAGTTAAGAGTTTATCATTTTATAAAATATATATATATATATATA